>JAEAOA010001226.1:1617500-1665000 GCA_016746295.1 Potamilus streckersoni
ATTCTGTCAAATACTTCATCCAACTGTAAGTCAAAACAGAAAATAAATCATACAAAAATCACTCGACAACATATACACGATAAGTAAAATCTGTGTTCGTGAAATCTGCATCAAAACTGTCAATAAAGTTGCATCTGCTTAGACACTGTTTGCCAATTTTTAGATGAAATAATCTCCCATTTCTAGTAGCAAATCAATTTTCAAATTTTGTTGTGATAATGTCTAGTCAATGTTCCCCAAATTGGAAATCACACCAATTTTCTCATGCAAATCAACAAAATCTGCTGGCATAATGACCCAGGCTTTAGGTCTTTACTGGGATAAAAAAAAAATTGAAAACCTATGTCACACTGTAAAGTTTGCTAATCACAATGACAAATCAAATGATAAAGGGACTATAAAATGCTGAGTCTTCAATTTTTTTACAAGGATGAAAACAGGATATTTACAATTTCAACTTTTTGGTGAATTCAATACAGTCATACTATTATTGCAACACTGGTCAATCAAAAGACATTTTCCATTCCATGGAAAATTTGGGCTCACTCCAGAGGAAACTTGGATCCAATAACAATAGGTGTTAAGATTGGGAAATGATCTACATTAATAAGAAAGGTCAAAATGCTTACACCATAGACATTGACCAAAGGAAGTTACTGGGAATGGACTGATGTGATGAGATGAAGTGCATATTTTCATATTTAAAAAACAGAAATTTGTTTAATATTTTGGATCAAGTCAATCAAAATCCCCTTGATCTTATGTCAAAACTTTTTTGCAGGTCTTCTGTTCCGTCCTAAGCTAACCTATCTGTTCTATCACATGTATGCATGGTACATATGAAACAGAGATCTGTCTAAATATATTGCTGCTTTGCATGTGTGTGTATGGTGGGGGGTATGCCACCTCATCACAGAAGTGACTATGTAGTGCCAACAAAGTCTAACATTCCAAAAATTAACAATTTATTGCACAAAAATAAATACAAAGTCTTCCAAAAAAATGTAACTAAGCATAACATGATAAAATATAAAATGTAAAAATAAGTCTGTAAAATGCATATGAACTAACTGTTGAAATAATATTTTCTAGTAAAATCCTCATAACATGATTAAAATTTCTTGTGTAAACTTCATTCGCTTAAAAATTCCAAGATTCCTTGAATGGTATGTCATCATTCAGTTACTTCAAGTGGTTTATATTGAAATACTACTGCCTTACAGAATGTGCTCCACTGTCTGTGAACAAAGATGAAGTAATCTACTTTTGGAGAGGTTTTAATTTAGTACAAAACTGCAATTATGGGTGTTACTATAGCAACTCCAAGTATGATTTATTCGGGTTTGATTGGGACTTGTATACAAAATGTGGAACAAAAGCTCATAAGATACTATTCTGACATCAAGGCAGACACAAAAAATATAAAATAGTATATGACAGAAGAATATTTATGACAAAGCTTGTCTACTTACAAAGTGTTTCATCCATAGCAACCCTGTAAAACTGATGACACACCTGGGCACACCTGACAAGTTCTGTTTGGGACAGGTAAGCAAGGATGTGGAGCAGAATCTCATCAGGTAGACACTGCCATACAGATACTGACCCTTCCTGTATGCGTGGAGTCTGAAATATAGTTGGTATAATTAAGTGACTAATTAAATATTTGGTTGATAAGCAGACATAAAATAATTATCATCGTGCAAGATGGATGGTTGATATGCACACATTAAATTATTATTATCACACAAAAGTAATTGGTTGATATGCAAATGTAAAATAATTATTATTATGCAAAATGACTGGTTGATATAATAATCATCAAGCAACATAATTTGTTTGATATGCAGATGTAAAATAATTATCATGCAAAATGACTGGTTGAAATGCAGACATAAAATAATTATCATCATGCAAAATGACTGATTGAAATGAAGATGTAAAATAATTATCATTATGTATCACTACCAAATCAATATTAATTGTTCATCAAATGAGAAAATTTAAAATAGTTCTTGTGCTGAAAGCTTTTCATTCTTGTAAAAAAATATATTTTACATTGGAGGTTTATGTAAACATGTACAATGCTGGTGGTTGTGCCTTTAATAAAGTGTCAAGTTTCATGGTTTCTTCCAACTTTCAGGTGAAAATGATCAACTCTTTTCATACCTAGGTATTATTCAAAATACATAATTGTTACAAAGCAGTGATAGATAATCAATACAAAATCCATAAACATGCACCAATTAGCAATATTTATTTCAGAAAAGTTTGGAAGGCTAAGTCTGAAATTTCAAAATACTAAATTTCAGTCCATGTTAAGTACAGTACTTTCTCTACTTTAAAATATCTTGCTGTAGAAATCTAATAAAGTACAAATAAAATGTAGTATGGATCATGGACCATGCTGTTTGTACTTGTGAAATGTGTTACTAGTTGCATGACATTCTTTCAAGAGTTGTACCCCACTAAGCTGGTAAACAAGTATTCCCAGAAAGTAGCATTTTGTTAAGTTTAGCTCAGTGACATATGCTTTATAATACTGGCACTTCTGACATAATACTTAATAGATGAAGGCATATGGCTCAATAACACTCAACATTACAGACAAAATTTGGAGCAAGGTACCAGCCCAATTTATTTATCATCTTTCTTTAATGGCTTGCATTAGGTGGTAAAATCAATGTTTGATGCTGCACAGCACCTGGATAACACAGGTAAATGGCATACATGGTTTGTACTGTACACCATTCTTTACATAATCACAGTGCAACATCTTACAGGATAGTACTCATTACACCTGAAACAACTGAGTTATTATGATATGGTGTAATATGTCCTAAAACAATAGTTGTTACATTGACACAATTGGAAAATGATCATTAATGTCCTGATACTTACTCAGCTGTTTTTAATTAGTAATCAATTAGTAATCAATGTCAGGTCAAGATAAATATTCTTAATAAATAATATAAGTAACAGTAAGACCAAAAAAAGCTACAGAATATACTCACTTATCAGACTAGTCCAACTGCAACCTGTACAGACCCAGATCTGCTGGCACATAATGCACCAGCAGATCTGATTCTGTGTTGTTTGTTAGAAGCAAACAGTATATCCAACAACATAGACCCTGATCTGCATGTGCATTATGCTACAGCAGATCAAGACCTTTGCTGTTTGACTCAACTTATCAGTGAGTACATATGATAATTTACATAAACATTTGCTTCATGTGTAATATTGAATCATTTTTCCATTTTTGAGAATGAAGAAAGCTTACACAAGAGCACTCACCATTTGTAAGTACTTGCTGTATGTGCTCTTAGGAGATGCCATCATCTCTGTAAGAAAAAATTTAAAGTAAACTGATATTACTGGACTCAGCATTATATTTATAGTAAATTGATTATTATTTATTAATGGACTCACCACTCACCATTATATTTATGGTAAATTGATTATTATTTATTAATGGACTCACCATTATATTTATAGTAAAATAATTATTATTTATTAGCAGACTCACCATTATATTTACAGTAAATTGATTAATAATTATTAACAGACTCACCATTATATTTAATGTAAATTGATTAAAAATTATTAATAGACACCATTATATTTACAGTAAATTGATCATTATTTATTAACGGACTCATCATTATATTTACATTGAATATTATTTATTTATGGACTCACCAATTTATTTACAGTAAATTTATCATTATTTATTTATGGACTAACCATCATATTTACAGTAATTTGATTATTTTTTTTATGGACTCACCATTATATTTACAGTAAATTGATTATTATTTTTTTACAGACTCACCATTATATTTACAATAATTGATTATTAATTATTTACAGACTCACCATTATATTTAAAGTAAATTGATTATTTTTTATTTATGGACTCACCATTATATTTGTAGTCGATTATTATTTATTAACAGATTCACCATTATATTTATAGTAAACTGAAGTTATTAGTCTCACCATTCTGCAATTTTCATTGTCTATTTTTTCAAACTTCCAAGATTTGCTGAAAGAAATGTCTAAATGTCTAATGCATTTTCAGCCAAAGAAAGTTATGATATGATATGAAAATTTGCATTTCTACTAACTGATTAAGACAAAATCAAGTACATTCTGCAATTAAATCTAAAGACATGTATATTGTGAATGATATATCATTGATTGATACAAAAGGCTCATGGTTCTATATATGCCTCATTTAATATCTTATCATCTAATCAGAGTTCTCCCCTGCTTTCATCTATAATTACAAACAAACTGGATTTTTTAATTATAATTACCTAAGCACCTAAAAACCACATTGGCAAATACCAGAACAAATAAAACAAAAAATATTTGCTAATGTTTTGCAGGATAAAATTGTGCATCAACTGCATAAATGTAATATACAAGAGATAATGCAGCAATAATTTTATATATTGTTGATGATAAATGATAAAAAAAAAATGATGAATTAAAATATTAACTGGATTTTGTGCAAATTTTATATTCTTTTTTTCCCTTCATGCCAAAATATATGGTCTCTTTATATTATGAATGCTAATATATTAAAAGTTAATTTTCCTGTTTCCCTGAAGCATGGAAAGAATCAAGCAAAGATGAGACCTTAAAAGGCTGAGACCTTAGCTATGTGCAATTAAAAGCTCAAATATATAATATACTTTGAAATCATCTGCAATGTTTCAATTTATATTAACAACCTAGCTATTTTTATTTACTTTTGAGCAGGCATTCTGAAAGTTAAAATAAACAAAAAAATCATTATTGATTCCATGGAAGCCCTGGCCACATTCAAAAATTAAGTCAGCAAAAAGGCAATAAGAAGAATTCTGCTCCACTTTGGCATAATCCAAAAACCTTTCAAAACCCACAACAGCTTGAAAAGTAGGTCACTGACATAATTTTGGCCCATAGAGAATAGTACCCTTGCCAAAATGAATATACTCATTAAGTTTCACTTCTGTAATACAACAGTATCTGAGATACAGAGCTAACTGCAAATACTAAATGTAATCAATGATGCATGAGGAGTAGCAACCTACTTTTGCCTGTGGTAAGTAGTACATACTCATCTTTTACGACTATATGCACAACAGTGTCAAGAAACCAATTATTTCTAGTATATGTTTCTTTGAAAATATTAACCCAATCATAATACCTTAGGAGAACTACTATTACCCTGCAAATCCAGCCCTTTCATATAATATTTTCATCTAAAAAAACCCAACTAAATATTATCTGCCCACAAAGGTTGCACTTAGACAGAGTTATCTCCCCTTGGCATAAGAATTGGTGGCAAATCTTGTGAATATCTCATTTACTACTGGAGCAGAAGGCACACTCTCCATGTGACTGTAACTGTTGGAGGGCTTGGAAGGTGAATGTGTATTATAACTGGGTAAGTAACTATTCATGAAGAAACATATTTTACTAGAAAAAAATTTGTTTTCTTTTTTAAATACATTACCAAACCATAATACCTTAGGAGAAAAAGTAATGGGTAGAGAATATACATCCCCTTACCCTAAAGATACCATCTCCAGTCCCCTAAGCTTCTAGATGACTGACTGGAGGAGACTCCTTCTATTGGGGAGTGGCTTCAAATAGGGAATATGTTTCCTCCCACAAATCCAGCAGGTCATGAAGCCAAGTCTTAACAAGTTGTCTAGAGACCTGGAAAGATGACCTGTTGTCATGCAAATATAGTCCCACCAAATCAAACTGAGTCCCTTGGGATGACAGATCTCAGAGATAACAGCAAGATAATGCAGATGTTGATCTCTATCCACCAGCCTGAATAATGTCAGCTTGAGAACAGTTCTGGTGAAATGCTATTCTGGTGGCAACTGCTGTAACATTGTGAGCTGAAATGCATATAAGTTCATTTAAAATGGGGTTTTTTCTTGATGTGCAGAGCAAATATACAGGATGAAAGTCTGTGCTGATATATGTTCCTGTTCTTTTTTAGCAGTGAAAATAAGTGTAATCAGCCTTGAAGCTATTAAGATACAACTTCAAAGTCCAAAATGGGTCTTCCAGGTGGTCTTGAGCTGAAGTGTCCAGAAAAGACAATGGTTTCATAAGAAAAATTCTGGTTACCCATAGACAGAGGCCTGTTCTTGGTGATGAAAAAGGGTGCTGTCACAGTGAAACTGACCCATCTTGTCATAACTTCGGACTGGTATGTATTTCTGATTCTGTCGGCCATTGCTAGCTCATTGAGGAAGCAGATCTTGTATGAAAGGTGAACCAGAGATGCATTTGAAAGTAGTTTAAATGGTGTCTTGTTCAAACAGGTTAGTATCCAAGATAGGTTCCACTTTGGGCACAGAGTCAACCTTTTGGCCATTTATATTTGAAGTTGGAGAAAAGGTCAGATATGTCTTTGTTTTATCTGATATCTATAATTCTTACATGATGATATCTATAATTCTTATATGATATCTATAATTCTTATATGATGACAAAAGACGTTGATAATCATGGAACAGTAACCTTTAACTCTGTGCTAACTCTCTCTTTCTTCAAAGAGCCAGAGGAAGAAATCAGCTGTAGTATAAATGCCTAGAGATGTATCATGTGATGATTTTTACACCACTGTGTGAAAATTTGCCATCCTCTGCCTTGGTATGCTCTCAGAGTCAAGGGCCTTCTTGCTTGAGCAATTCTCTCTATGACAGGTTGACAAAACTGTTTATTTTTGATAATGTATAATGTTTGTATAATGTGATCCAGGTTCAGTAACACTGGGTAGCAAATGCCATAGTGGTTGTTTGAGTAGATGTGGGAAAATCCCAATTTTCCAGGAAGACTCCATTGCAAGATTGAAGAGGTCATATTGATCCTTGACTTCTTCCATCTGAGTGGTGCAATGAATATGAAGCAATAGTAATTCTCTTGCTTTCTGTATCACCTTTGGAATTAGATGATGGAGGGTAGGCATATGTGTCCAGACCATTCCAATCTATTTAAAGAGCATCAACTGCCGAAGCTTTGGGATCCATGAGTGGTGAGACAAAGGTTGGAAGTTTGGCATTCCACCTTGTGGCATACAGATCCACCAATGGTCAGTCCCATTGGGCACATATCTGAGTTAGAACCAAAGGGTGCAGAGACCATTCTTTCTGGATTAGTTGATTGTTATGGGACAAGGAATTTGCTAGTATCTTAAACCATCCCATAATATGATGAACTTGAACATGGATTTGTTGTTGACAATATCACTTGAGAAAAGTCCCAAACCAGTATAGGCTGGGAGCTTAATCCTGCCTTGTCATTTGAGTTGTCAGAAAGAATTATGACTCTTTTTCCATTTAATTATTCCTGCCACCTATGAAGGGTTTTCAAAATGGCCTTCATCGCTAAAACACTGTTATGCAAATGCCTTTTAATGCTCTGCTGTCTTCCAAAAAAAACAGAAATAGGTGTGCTTCCTAGCCTTCTGTAATTGCATCTGTACAGACTAACACTGATTTCTGGCAGCTGTTCTTGCACAGGTTAGGTTAGGTTGCCCCAATTCTAAAGATGGTACCTCAAATGTGTGTAAATGGGGCCAGACTGGTCCAGTGGGTAAACTAATGGCCTCTATTGGGATAAAAAAATTATTTGTCATGGGTGCATATAAAGACAACCTAGGATTATGAGATCCACTTACAAAATGAGCAAGCTTAGGAGGCAAAGGAATTCCCATGCTGATGGTTTCCTTGAAAGTAAACAAGCCTTCATGGTTCATATTTTCAATGCCCATTCCCAAGGGAGATGTGCTGTTTCTGCCACTATATTTACCCCTATACCAATGTGAAAATCTTGTTGAGATGGTAATGGGTCAAATTTGTCCTTGTTGACAAGGAACCCTAGATTGGTAAGGAGTGTAGCTTGGGTTATCATGTCATCTTCAAAGATATAATTCACTTGATGTTTTTGGAGGGTAACTTGATGTTGCCACTGTAGAAATGGTCTGAACATGCGCCATTACTCTGTTTATCAGACAAGTAAAGACCCAGGGACTGATGTTGAGTCCAAATGGAAGAACTCTGAATTGGTATATGCTGTCATTGTAGATTGTTCACAGGAACTTCCTAGAAGCTGTGTGAAAAGGGATGTGATTGTATGTTTCTTAAATCTGTGATGATTCTGAAATCTCCTGCTTAGATCAAATTCAAAATGTACTGTTGTGTTTAAATTAAAAATCAATTAACATGAGTGAATTGATTGAGGACACTTAAGTTCAAGACAGGGCACAGAGTGCTATTTACATTTGGTTCCAAGAAAAGTCCAGAATAAAACCCTGGAGAATTTATATATTTTCTGGAATAAAACCCAGGAGAATATTCATATTTTCAGGAGAAGGTCATTTATTTCTTGCTGCAAGGTGGTGGCTGTGAATGAGTACATTTGGACAGTTGTAGCTGTTGGGCATTTGGACAGAGAAGGAGGAGTGTTGTAAGTGGTGCAAAGTACCTCAGAAACTACTTGTTGAGTCCACTAATTGTCTTGGCAAATTTTGTCCCATCTGACAGCAAAGAATTGGAGCCTTCCACCAACCAGGATCTGAGAGATGGGAAGAGTGGAGATGATGTCATTTTTTGAGAGGCGGAGGCTGTCATGTTAAAACGTTTGAGCAAATAATAGGTCCCTCTCTGTGTTTTATCAACTTTGCTGTGTAAGATTTGTGGTTTGATGGGTGGAGCTTTGGAATGCTTTCCAGAGGACTGTGACATAAGTGTTGCTCTTGCATCCTTTTGCTCCTCTCCCAGAATGTCCCTGTATCAACGCTGTGGTTGTGGGAAAGGGAAATTGATGTCCTTGGTGGCTTGTTTGCAGACTTCTTCAATCTTTTAAAAAGAAGGTTAGAGGATAAATGCTGTACTCCTAGCTTAGTTTTATGGTGTTTCTTAAGTAAAGTGGAAGTAAACAACCGATTTTAAATTTGTAACTGTAGTTACAGTATTGCAACATTGTCTAGAGCAGCTCTGTTCAATACTTTGGCCATTTTTGAGACTGACTTTCATGATCATTCTGTTGAATTTAGAGTGAGGCAGGATAAGCCATAGCCATATATACCATTACCCACAGCTAAGATATTGTATACCAAAGTGTCCTTAAAGGCCATCCGATCCATATGTATGGAATGTGGCTTTGTCATCCACAAAACTGCAATATCACAGTGGGTTTCCAAATCAAAAAATGGTGTATGGCAAAGGCAGAACTGCCAATAAAAGTTTGATGGGAGTCGCTTTTGTGTGAAAAAAAGTTGGCTGATGCTTGGATCTTGTAATTGCTGGTGAAGGCAGTTCAAACTGTAACTCTACCTAACTTTGGAAGTAATTTAAAGTTGGATTCTTCCTTTTTTGTCATAATATCAACAGATGTTGCAGCTCTGGTTCAGGGAGTAGATAGAGAGGGAGGAGGAGAAAAAATGTGTAGGTAAAATATGAAAAACTTTGATAGAAGCTCAGAAGGCCTGATCTACCTGCAACATAATACAGTCTAGAACCAACAAAAGCACTTCCAAGCAAGCATCATCAGCTTTGCTTGCATGAGATGATGTTAACATCCCATTGTGATGCCCAAGTCTTAGCTGGTGAAGAGTGTCAAGGTCTGCTGCACACAAAACTGATAGAGCATACTGAATTTGAAAGGATGACTTCCAAGCAGTCACTGATTAATTAGTCTCTTCTCATTTCATATACATGGCTTAGGCACAAATAAGCCATGTCAGTTGTGGGATCCATTAGGTTGGGATGCGTTAATGAATGTTTGATCCATGTAATCGGTCCATGCATCTGCTGAGAAAATTTTTGGCTGTTTGTTTAGTTTTTTTCAATTGAAGTTCCAAAGTAGAATTGAACCCTGTAATGGGATGGCTGATAGGATGAAGAGTTCTGTGCTGGTGACTTGGGTGTCAGGACTGTCCCTGATGGAGAATATTTCCAGTGCTTCTAGGCTGAGGAGTCATTTGTTGACTTATCTCCATTGTCTGCCAGAAATTCTTGCACTGAGGACAGGTCAGAATATAGACTTACAACATTTTTATCCTTAGCTGTGTGTTTCTGTGCTTTACCAATGGTCTAATCTGTAAGACAAATAGAGCAGAATGTATAGACCTGAGTAGCCATTCATCTGTCTCTTTGGACACGATGTTGGTGCAGAGCTATACCTTCAAATTTATTTAGAAATTGATAACAGACCATCTATTAAAGCAATAAAGGCTACAGGTATAATATAATTTGCAATACACTGTACCACCTGTAGGAAGGTAGAAATTATTAGCCTGTGGGCCTGTACCTGTCTTTGATTTGAACACATGGTGGGCACAGAGCTATAACATATGATGTTTTTTAATAGTAACAGCAGATGATCTTAATTAGCTCACCTTTATGGATCACTGCCATCTAACCTCCATTAGCATGACTCAAGTGTTGGGCTCAGCCAATGTGAGAATGTAAGAAAGCTTGCCAATAACTACTCATGGTTGGTGGTTCTTTCCGGGAATTTCCGGGATTTTTCCTCCTCCTTTTATATTGGCTGCCATGTATAGCCTATTTTGGGCTGAAAAATGGCAATAAGCCCTATAACAACAACAACAAAAACAACCATACTACCTGTAGTTGGATCAAGAATGGCCTGTGCTAGAAAATCATTGAAGCATGGTGCCCAGATGCTAAGAATGCCTTGGTATAAAAAGCTCACCTGTATGTACCCAGCTATAACGGACATATATATATAGAGTTTATTAAAGGCATTCGGGTTTGTACACATAAAAAAAACTGTCATCTGAACTTATTGTAAAGTTGTATAGGCTACCTTTGCAAGTAATTTAGTGCTATTAAATGTGAGAAGATGACAAAGTATTACAAAATTATAAAGACAGAACTTTGCCAGCATTAGGAAGAGAGGAAAGTTGAAAATTACAGATACTTTCCTTAGAAGTGAAAGGATTCCTCCAACTTGTAATGGCATGCTTCCAAAGTTGAATCTGGCTTTATCAAGGTTCCTCATGGTGAGAGCATGCATCTTAGCATAAGAGGAAGTAGTAGCTGAGATATTCATGGCATTAGACACCAATCTCTATGCAAAGGGGAGATCACTCTGCCTAGCCCCACCAGGGTGGGAAGATAACATTTAGCTTCTTTTAGCTAAAATTGTTTTTTGGGAGGGATAGATTTGTGAAGTAGTAGTAGTTCTCCTAAGATTGTATGAAGAAATGGATCTAAAGGGATCTAAATGTGAAAGTTTAACACATTCTTTGGAGCATGAATTACTGGTCACTGTATACTAGACAGTCACCCTCATAGAAGAACAGACCCATTAAGTTTCATGATTGTACATAGTGTTTGAGGAAATTGGCTAGATGCAAAAACATAACCTAGTCAAGGGCTTGATATGTTTGTTCATGACCTAATTTTACCTGTAGTACCTCCCAAAGGAATAGACCCACCAAGTATCATGACTGTCCATACAACAGTGTAAGAGAAATCCAGTTAAATGCAAATAAATTATCGAATGACTGGAGCATGAAAATATCCTCCAAGATGAACAGAGCCATCATTTTCATGACTGTACATAAAAACATGTTAGATAAACCAAACTAAATGCAAAAACTTGACATAATCACTAGAGTGTGATATCTAGGGCACTGTAAATTATTTAGGTCCATGGTGAACAGTACCCCACAAGATGAACAGACCATGAAATGTTATGGCTGTATATACAAGTTTTTGAGAAAATGATTAAAATTTAAAAACTTAAAGTAATCATTGAAGAGCTAAAATTATTTCACCACGACCTACTTTGGCCCATGGTGAGTATTTTACCTTTTAAGATGAATACACCAATCAAGTTTAATGAAACAGTCAGTATCAGGGGAAACAAGCTAAATACAAAATGTAACATTGATACCAATGCTACTATTGTTAGGAAAAAGATCCCTCTGTATCACCTACAAAAACAAAGATAATGTCTGAAGCTTATCTACCTGTCGCTTTAAATCATTTACATTCGTTATCTACCTGTCGCTTTAAATCATTTACATTCCTAAAGAGCTAATATGCTAATATGTTTGGAGAGGATTCAAAGTAAGCACTAATAGAGGCATATCTTTGTGTAAAGGCTGCAAAAAAACCTAAAATGTCTTGTGATTGCTAAGCTGTGATTTTCATATAAAAATGTAATATATAATTTAAAATTGCAAGGTGAAGCTGCATAAACTTATCAGAATGGGAAACAAACAAAACCCTTAAAAGGAATTACTACTAAGTCTTTGTTTTTAAAAAATGCCATCAAAATATGGTATAAGAATGTAGAACTGTGCTGGTTTAAATCTTTATATCTTGAATCAAAATTGTATGCCAAAGGACAATGCCTTTCAAAAGACAAATGGAATTCATTCTTAAAAGGCATAATTATATCTATTGGAAACTGTACTAATTACATCTATTGGAAACTGTACTAATTACATCTGCTGGATAATGTACCAATTTCATCTGTTGGACATTGTACCAATTACATTTGTTGGACATTGTACCAATTACATCTGTTGGTCAATGTACCAATTACATCTGTTGGACACTATTAATTACATCTGTTTGACACTGTACCAATTACATCTGCTGGACAGTGTACCTGTTACATCTGTTGGTCAATGTACCAATTACATCTGTTGGACACTGTATTAATTACATCTGTTTGACACTGTACCAATTACATCTGCTAGACAGTGTACCTGTTACATCTGTTGGACAATATACCAATTACATATGTTATATGCTGCACCAGTTATCATTTCATGATATTGACCAATTACTTAAATATGGTAGCATTAAGCAAATGCCAACTGATCTAAAACTGATAAAAACTGGGCCACAACTCTGAAAAATCTAGAAGATAATGATTTCTTTACAAGGCACTTCCAGATGTAATACAGTTTACACACATGATGGAGCAAAACAGTATCTTCTAGATAGATAGATGAACAGATGGATTACAAGATTCCAAACAAATTACAAATATACAGTAGCAGAAATATTCCATATTTATATAAAATAAAAATCTTTCCAAGCAACAACTGGACATACAGGGAAAGAATTTAAAAGTAAGAAGATAAGGTAAGCTTGTGTTTATATCTGATTATCATGTGCCACAGGTTCAGGATTTTGTTCATTATAAACAACTTGAGAAGCTAAAATTCTGACAAAGTATACCAGTAAACTACATTTATAACTGATGCAAGATTATAATATTGAAAGATATTATAAGAAAACTTAATATAAGGTTCCTGCTACAAATTTAAAAACTGGTTTTCAGACTTTTTCTAGGCCAAAAAATAAAAACATTTCCAGACCTCCTGAAGAGCTTCTAATCCAAATACTAAACTTTCTCCCAAATGCTAAAAAGCAGTTATGTTATTGGTTTCCAACTAGGACAGTTGAAATAACAAACATTTATGACTTTTTCAAGACTTTTGAGTCATTTTTCTAATTTTCAAACAATTTTCAAGACCTGGAAATGCAATTTTCAAATTTCCAGACCCTCTCTGGAACCCTGTTAAGCGTAATAAAATTCAGCTGTAGATTTGGTTATCTTTAGAACAACCTTTAACTATGTAATAACCAATGATAGAATGAACAGGGAGAATGTATGGAATTGTTAAGGAAATTATTGTGATTAACAACAAATTATTGTAATCAACAACACAATTAAACCATGGCTTGTAAATGAACTGCTGCACTATTGTGGTCTACATCAAGCTAAATAGGTATCCTATTTCACTGTTTGCCAAAATCTGCTTTCTGCTGACAGATGAATGTATATGCTAAAGAGTTTCCAAACTAAACATTTACCGCATGCTGCTCTATCAAGTAAAACAGTTAGACATGGCTGTGATGGTGAATATATACTCTTGGAACGCTCAGATACTCAACCAAAGAAAAATGTCTGTCCCTTCTTATTACCATGTATATTAAGTGTTGCATAATAAATAAGTTAATAAACTGTGCACTCACCATGTGCAATGATGATGATGCCAATGACATTTTGTGATGATGATGATGATGATGATGATGATGATGATGATGATGATGATGATGATGATGATGATGATGATGATGATGATGATGATGATGATGATGATGATGATGATGATGATGATGATGATGATATTCTGGTTGGGAAAGAAATTGGTGCAAGTGAATAATTATCTACTCATTCTAAAACTTGACTGTAGGCATCTTGCCAATGCAAAATTAAATCTTCTGAGACAGAACCTATAGTTATGTGCATGGAATATATTTTTACTAAGAAAAATATGCAGATGAATGCTAATGAACACAAAAATCTTTGTCATTATATTTGGTATAAATTTTAATTGGCATTTATAAACTATTATTTTATTTCAAATTTTTCAAATTGCAATTTTTTTAAAGCAACAAAAAGAAAGAAAATTTGAATGTATCTACTCCCTTTAGTAATAAAAGTTAAATGCTTTAGAGTATGAGCGACACATCACTGGATGTAATAATGTCCCTTAGCATTCATCAATGACCCAGCCCCAAAAAGAGATACAGTCTATTTTATCTGACATTAGTCATTGCCATTTGAAGCATTCATCAATGACCCAGCTCTTAGAAGAAGTACAGTCTTGTTTATCTGACAAAAGTCATTTCCATTCAAAGCATTCATCAATGACCCAGCCCCTAAAAGATATAGTCTATTTTATCTGACAAAAGTCACTGCCATTCAAGCATTCATCAATGACCCAGCCCCAAAAAGGTACAGTCTTGTTTGTCTCACAAAAGTCACTACTATTTAAACCATTCATCAATGACCCAGCCATAAAAAGAGGTACAGTCTTGTTTATCTGACAAAAGTCACTACCATTTAAAGCATTCATCAATGACCCAGCCATAAAAAGAGGTACAGTCTTGTTTATCTGACAAAAGTCACTACCATTTAAAGCATTCATCAATGACCCAGCCATAAAGAGGTACAGTCTTGTTTATCTGACAAAAGTCACTGCCATTCAAAGCATTCATCAATGACCCAGCTCAGGAAAGAAATATAGTTTCTTTAACAGAAAAATGTTATTGCCACTCAACATATGGGATAAAGAGGATTTTTTTTCAGAGAAACGGAACAATGATAAAAGAGATCGGTGACTGATAAAATTATAAATGAATCAATTCAGTACTTGTATACACTGCAACAGAGAGATAACTTATCAAGATCAGCAACAGAGGTATAACTTGTGAAGATCAAACCAGTCTAAACAAAGAATATTTGTAGTAATGGGTCCCATATTCATGGACAAGAAACCAGAATCCAAAATTTAGGATGATATATATTAACATCAATCCATGTTTAGGAATCAGTAAACCCAGGAAGTCTTTGGGTGATATTGTTTTTGACACATGAACATAGTCATTGTTCTTCTCACACTAACATGAAGAATGCTGTTCATAAATGTAATTTTCAGTCTGAGAACTCACACCACATCTGGAGTGGAAGTGGAGAAAAACAAAAAGGCAGTACAAGCCAAGTGTCATGTGCATTTTTGTTGTTCCATGATTATATCTAGGTGATAGGGCAATCTCAAATGTGCACACCAAGAAAATGTAAGAACAATTACTTGTTTGGGTGAAAATATCAGAACAGGTCACCCAAAGATGTCCCTAAAGAATTAATAATGCAACTCTCTATATAGATTTGACAGGACACAATGTTTCGAAAATATTTGTCTTCCTAATTTAAAAAATAACTTAATTAGTATTTTAAAGAAAGTGATTCTTACTTTAAGTTCATTATTACATTTTAAATGAATTAACACAATATCACATCATTGAATAGGAAACATGATACAAAATTTTGTTTACTGATCTAGTCAAACTAATAAACCTAATATTCTCATTACATTACAGTAATTATTCTAATACAAAAGAAAACAAATCAAGAGGATAAAAAGACAAGAAAGAGCATGAATGGATTTAGGGCAGAATGATTTCAAAAATGCATTTGAAAAAAGCACAATGACACAAAAGGCAAAAGACTATGTAGATAACCTAATGAGTCAACATTCTTTGTGATAATGATAAATTGCATACCATCTTTCTTAACTTCTTCTTTCGCTGTAGTGCAAAAAAGGTATATTATGCAACATTGTATAATTATAGACATAGCTGAGGATAGCATGAAGTTGTATGAACCTCATTCTGACCAGCATGAAGCTGAGATCCAATATGATAGGTTTACTGGTTCATAAAATATCATATTCACCAAAACAAAGGTCTATAATAGTTTTATATCATTATTACGTAGTAAGGCTGAAGAATAATAAAAATGCCATTTAAGCAGCATGACACAAAAGAAAAATTATATTATGATATAATATAGAATTCAATATAAAGACACAAGGCTCATGTAAAGCTGAGGGTTTTCTTCAAAGAGTTTACAGTAACTTCTACAAGTTTTCAATAAATATTACTTATATTAAAATTAGAACATTCTTTTTTATTTATTATCACTGCATAAATTCAAAAATGTAGAATAAAAACACATAACTGCACCATTGCAACTAAGGGACACTATTGTTATGTGTCTTGATTCACTCAGTTTCTTCCCATTTAATTCATTGATTGATATGTGAATTTTAAATATAAATTTTAAAAGTGGCATTTTTTATTCACTGTAAATAATATGTATTACTTCCAATAAACTTTTGGGGGCAAACTTCCAGAAGTTTTGAATGATTTTAAAGACTTTACAAGGATAAAACAAACTTTTTTAAATTCAAGGATTTTCAAGTATTAAAACAAACTTTTTTTAAATTCAAGGATTTTCAAGGATGCACAAACCATAAGACAGTCCAATATGGTAATTATCAAAAATCATCACAAATTACATGATGCTCTGTCTTTCAATGAAAGAGAATCTCTCACAGGAATCATATGATAAACTCCCTTTTTGGTTTAAGAGAAACAATAAATGCATTTGAAGTTATAAATTCTCTTGCCTAGACTGATAACACTTTCCATGGTCTTGACCTTGACTTTTTGACCCACTGACTATAAGTGGTGTTTCATTTTCCTTCTTAAACTTATTATGGGAAGTCTAACTAGAATCCACATATTCAAACAGGAGAACAAAAATTGTGAATTTCATTGAAAGGTAGTAATGGAAATATAACAGACATACAATAGATAACTGTGTGACTTTCATATACAATATTGCTCATTAATAATTAATATAAAAATTACATGATAAACTCATATATTATGACAATATGTTGCCAAACCTCACAATTTTGGTGTTTTTCAAAACCAATCACTTCTGCTTCAGCATTTTGAGACTGCAAACTACAGGCAAGATTTACTTTACCTCCAAACTGAAGAACTTTACAACATGCAAAACAATGCACCTCCAATAATTAAGATTTGACACTGGACGCTCTCATAGAAGAAGCATTGGTAATTTTATACTTTTTAAAAACCAATATTAACACACTTTTTTAAAGAATTGTGTTAAGTTTAAAATTACTTCCAAGAGATGTATTAGGTTGACTTCAGTAAGTCATGAAAATTAACAAAGTAATGGGGTCATGTGTTGATGCATAATTTGGTTGAAGTAGGGATAATATCCAAAACTGAATTTTAAATCACCAGATAGCAGAGTCACTTATTTAGTGGCTATGGTGCAAACTGTATGTTTGCATGTACATGGAAATTGGACCATATTGGAAGTTGTTTGCAAGCAGTGATTCTCTATACATAATGAATCTTAAACAAATATCAAATGACCTCTATACCAACTGCATTAAACACATCAAATGTCCTCTTTACAACTGTGTTGAACATATATAAAATGACCTCTGTACCGATTGTTTTACACAATGAGTTTTGATAAGTAAGATTCAATATATATCTATACATGGACTCTTCACAGTTGTAAAACACTATACATGGACTCTTCACAGTTGTAAAACACTATACATGGACTCTTCACAGTTGTAAAACACTATACATGGACTCTTCACAGTTGTAAAACACTATACATGGACTCTTCACAGTTGTAAAACACTATACATGGACTCTTCACAGTTGTAAAACACTATACATGGACTCTTCACAGTTGTAAAACACTATACATGGACTCTTCACAGTTGTAAAACACTATACATGGACTCTTCACAGTTGTAAAACACTATACATGGACTCTTCACAGTTGTAAAACACCATGTTATTCCATGTTAAAACACAATTCGTTTGAAACACCTACCATATATTTTCTCCCAGAGTTCACTTTGTGGAAGTCTGTGCTCTACTGTCTCTATGACATCTGCAGGTCCTTTGTCTTCAATAACTTCCACAGAGTCCAGCCTTCTGGCACTCACAGGGCGGTATCTCTGCTGTTTCCTACATAGAAACCAAGGATATAATAAAATTACTTAACAATGAGTGTGAAACTTTCTAATGGTCTTAAAATAATTGAGAGGTATTACTTGTTTAAATCTACAATGCATTTTGGGTTTATTTATGTCAATCATGAATACATGGTAAGTTATAATGCTTCTACTTAGATATGCTTGGACAGCTGTGTCATAATAAAGAATGTTGCACAAACATATTCTAAAAAGCCATGCTACAACTAAGGTAATTAGAAATTTTCTTGAATACAACACTCCCACAGTAAAAATTCCCCATGGGAACCATACAGAATAAAACCTTTAAGTGAGATCTACCTTATAATGAATTACATAACACTTAGAATACTTCTACTGAAATATAAACTGGATTCATGGAACATGCCCATCTTATAATAGGAACTGTGTTATAATAAAATGCATTACAATGATGGAGTCTTTTATATATGGAATATACACAATCTATTTTTGATGGAAACATATTTCATCCCACCACATATATATATATATATATATATATATATATATATATATATATATATATATAAAATGTAGTTTGATTCAGCAACTTTCTTTAACAAGAGAAAGGAATTCCTAATGTATATGTATGATAAATTTCATAAAAATGATTAACACCAATTAATTCCTGCATTTTAAAAAGTCTATCAGTATAGAAAAAAATGAAAATGAATGTTAATTAACTACATTATAACTGGTAATCATTGGCACAGAGCTCAAATGAAACCAAATTAATCTGTAAGTAAATAATTGCATTAAATTATGCAATTTAATGAGGTGTATTTACTTGGCTACTTTTACTTTACACCTGGCAATGTAAAAACAACCATATATTCTCTTTGGGGAAGGTCCCCCAAACCTCCCATACACCTTGGAAACTCACCCTCCAAATTTAAATCAGTATCATGATGTATCTCTGTAGTTTATCTCAATGTAAATTGGTCCCATATAGCCAGTGATCAGATAATTAACATTTTCTGTGTATAGATATGACTAGGAATGTTTTAGTCTTCACAGTTGTTTTTTATAGTGAACAATAATATTTTACAACAATATTATTATGTTTATAATTTAATTTAAATCATACCTTTTCTTCAGATCAGCACTAAGAGGTCTGCTCTTCTGTTTTGGAAGAGGAGGTCTGGGTGAGGATGAGGCTCTGGCACTATGTGGTCCAGAAGCATTTTCCCCTGTGGCCTTCATCTTGGGATCACTTGATAATCTCTCAAGATTCTCAGTGCTGGCTCTGAGTGTTGACTTAGTATTCAGTTCTCCTGAGTTAAATGATGACCATGCAATACTGGACCTTGCCCATTTCCTCTGGTATCCTGGGGCCTCCACAGATTGTCTCACCTTGGAGTTTACGGGACTACCTCTCCCTTGGCCCCTAGCTTCCCTTTTACCTTGCTTTTTCTTCTTCCCTGGGGAATGGGAAATTATCTGAGCCAAAAATGGCTCATCTGATACATCCACCTCCTCTTGCACCTCCTCAATGGTCTCTATATTTCCCTGGAACATAAAGAACACAAGCATAATACTATTATCTATAAATCCCTTACTAATATATTTTAGCTGATACAGGATTGAAATAAACAGTGTTTAAAGCACTAGCTCAACACCTTTGGTTTGAAAGTTTAATCTCTATAAGCGCACCATCTGCAGTACCAAACTAACAAGAATTGGATAATGTGTCAATGAACTATTTATTTTTGCCACACTTGGAGGAGTGAGGGGGGGTATTGTGATACATCCATCAGTCTATCATCCATTTGTCCAGAAACTCTATCTCTTTCTAAACCTCTGGGTGGAAATTCACCAAACAGTAGACCTAGCTTGCCCATATAATAACCATCTGTGAGAGGTCATGACCTTTTGGACTCTTTTATCAGGTACCTGAGAATATGTCAACGGTAAGATACATTAAAAAGGCATTTACATTTTTCAATATTTTTAGGATCAAACTTTATACACACATTTGTATCCAGAGTACACATAATATGCATAGTTTTTCATATTCTTTTTAAGTGTTGTCAAATGTTGTAAAGCACTTAGAGCTTCTAAAGATTAGGTGCTATATAAAGTCCTCGTTATTATTATTATTATTATTATTATTATTATTATTATTATTATTATTATTATTATTATTATTATTATTATTATTATATTAACAGATTTTGAGTTACAACCCCTGAAGCATGCTGGGGGGGGGAGAGGGAGACATGTAACAAAATGCATATGGATTTATACTATAACCCTAACTCAAACCCTTCTGACAAGTCATATAAGTATATGTACATACAACTCAAATTTACAATTTAAAAAAAAATCAAAAATTACATTTTAAAACTTTATCTATATGAGGACCCTTTAAAAGCTTTCAATTAAGTTTGCAGCATAAATATGTTATTATTATACATGTAAATATATGTTATTATTATACATGTAAATATACAGTTACTGTGGATCAACTTAACAAGGGTCAAACTATTATTGACTTCAAATCAAAGTTATCTTATATGGTAAACTTTGCTTTTACCTTGATAAAATATTCTTTATTCACCTTGCACATTTGTGAAATCTTTAACAATTTAGCATTTATTTCTTTAAGTTACATATTCTCTATTAAGTTACCTATTTAAATAATGGCAAACACTGAATTTAATATGACATTATAGCAAGATAAAAGCTGCAAATGCATACTGGTTCATTCTCTTCAATTGCTGGTTCAAAAAGGGTCTCCCATTCCCCATCATCCTGGTCCTCTTCTGGCTTAACAGGGGGCTGATAGGGAGCCGCTGAATGCTCACTCATCGATTCATCATCACTACTACCTCTTAGGTTTAACACGGGAACCAATTTAAGACCCCGGCTTGAATTCCTACTCTGTCGACTTTCTTCATATCCAAACACTTCTACATCAATAGCACCTGCATGACTTCGTTTTTTGTGTGCCTTTTTATGACCTTCCTTTTTTCCTGCATTCTGAGTTGCACACTGTCCATTTGGCATGGATGAAACTTGTGTGAGGTCAACAGAACTGGCTTGGGAAAAATCGAATGAATGTTGCAATTCTAAAGCAAGTTCATTCGGAAGACCCTTCAGCTCATTTACAAAAGCTCCAGCAATTGCTTCCGGGATGACAGGAATTGCCTTCTCCATTGCTTCATGTGACTGCATACCACTTTTCATTAAATCCGGTCCCGTTGTTGTGCCAACTCCTTGAGCTTCAACAGCTTGTTTTTTACGAATAAAATATGATTTTATAAATCCTCTTATCACTGGATCAGAAATATGCTCACAAATTTCAGTGATTTCTTTTTCAGTCCTTTGGAAATTGTGTGGTGGTGACCTATCCTCGCTAGATGGCCGACCACTGTCTCTTCCATCTGATTTCACTGGGGATACATGTACATCATGTCTGCTCACAGTAATATTTACAGAGTCATCATGTTGATTTGTCCGTGAAAGAGAAGGTCTTGGCTCCATTGAAGAAGGACTGGAAAAACTAATTTTCCCTTGCTGTGACTGGTCCAAAACTGAATTGTCCAAATCCTTTATAATGGGGACTTTAGCAGCAGTTTTCACTGGAATGGGAACTGCTACTTCTGAATTCTGTAAGGATAGGTTTGCAACATCCTGGGAAGATTGCGTAGATTTTAATGTGTTTTGTTTCAGAAGGAAGCAGGAGGTGTCATCTAAACTAATGTCAATAGGTGAAACATCCCCATCACGATGTTCTTTTACACCTAAATCAACAACGCTGCTCATGATTTTGTCTTTATTATAACTTAAAGAAGTCGAGGAATGTCCCATGGGACCATTTTCCACACTATCCTTAACATCCTTCTGCTCACTGTGTGATCTACATGGCTTCATATGAAAGGCCCAAGATGTGATGTTTTGCTGGCATTTGGCTGAGTCAGAATCTTCAACACAATCTATTATCGAAGTTTCATCAACACCTTTAGAATGTTTCATTAATGTGACTTTCCCTGGGGAATTTAATTTGGCAGGAGATCTGTCCATGTCTTCAGCAGCACTGTGAGAGACATTTTGAAACTTTTCAATAAGGGCCCTAGTTTTACCAGCTATTTTCTGCATACTAAAGTCAAGTCCATTTTGTTTTGCTTCCATCTCTTGAGAATCTGTGTTTTCTGGATGATCTTTATGATTATCTCCAATATTACTTTCTGGTTTGACAGATCTGGATTTTGCATAACATTCTTCTGATTTAGCATAATTATCCATCCCTATCTGCTGGTTGTCTAGTTTACTTTTTATATTTTGGTCATTTCCTCTCTGAGTTTTAACAACCTCCTGCGTGCCGCACTGTGGATTTCTGTCTGATGTTCCATTTACAATGGCTGGCATAATTTTGATCACCCCTTTCCGATTTTTCCTGACTAATACAGGATCGATTCCCATGATATTCTCACCACAATGACAACACCATGTCATGTAGCTCTTGTTAATTCCTTGACATTCAGGACACAGGATGACTAACTTTGGCTTCTTGACAGATTTCTTATCACTGGTTTCTCCAGTCTGATCTTTTATGCCATTTTCATTATGCTTAAGAAGTGAGGTATCAATGCCTAATTTGTTCAGTCTTTCAGTTATTCCACCTGCCTTAATACTAGCACCTGTTACAGCACTCTGCACCAGTGTCACTCCACCACTATCTGAATCAGCACCTGTTTCTATAGCAACATCGTCAGCATCATCAGCATTATTGGTATCACCAGCTATCCCAATCTCATTATCTAGTGCATCAACGTTATCATCTTTGTTATCACCAGCTATCCCAGCCTCATTATCTGATGCATCATTATCACCATTTTCATCTAATCCAAAGACAATCTCTGGGTAATCTTCATCTCTGCCATCATTTTCATCATCAGTATTGCTCGCAACAGAAAGAGGGGTTGGTGGACTAAAATGGCGTCTGCCAGGTTTGTACATACTTTCTAAGGATTTGAAATAGCGCTTTAGAGATGCCTTGGCAAATTTACGCTGCTTTTCCAAGATTTGTTCTTCAGTAAGTTTTTCTTCAACTTGCTGCTGTCTCCTGAAATAGAGAAAACGTCTGAGCATAAATGCAAAAAAATTACACTAAATTACCTGGCCTTATATTCTTTAAACTTGTAACAGGAGGAATTGGTTTAGACTGATTGTATGTTTTACAGCACAGTAATAAAATTTGGTTATATTGTGCCATATGATTATTGGGGACTGACTACACTGTATAACATTTGATTATGGGGATGACTATACATCTGATTATAGTGGATTGACTATTATACTGTACATCATCATAATACTGTACATCATCTGATTATTGGGGACTGACCATACTGTATAATATCTGAATATTGGGGACAGACTATACTGTATACCATTTGATTATGGGAGATTGATTATTATGTTAAACATCATCTGATTATTGGGGACTGACTCTATGGTATAACATCTGATTATTGGGGACTGACTACACTGTATAAAATTTGATTATGGGGATGACTATACATCTGATTATAGTGGATTGACTATTATACTGTACATCATCATAATACTATACATCATCTGATTATTGGGGACTGACCATACTGTATAATATCTGAATATTGGGGACAGACTATACTGTATAACATTTGATTATGGGAGATTGATTATTATATTAAACATCATCTGATTATTGGGGACTGACTATACTGTATAACATTTGATTTTGGGGGATTGACTATACTGTATAATATTTGATCATGGGGGATTGACTATACTGTATAACATTTGATTATGGAGGATTGACTATACTGTTTAACATTTGATTATGGGGGACTGACTATACTGTATAACATTTGATTAGGGGGGACTGACTATACTGTATAACATTTGATTTTGGGGGATTGACTATACTGTATAACATTTGATTATGGGGGATTGACTATACTGTATAACATTTGATTATGGAGGATTGACTATACTGTATAACATTTTTCCTTCTAAATTTTCATCTTCAGTTTCATTTGTTATAAAAATGTCAAAAGATAATTACAATTCTTAATATTTAAAATATTTACTTTATACATGTGTGTGTATATATATATATATATATATATATATATATATATATATATATATATATATATATATATATATATATATATATATATATATATATATATATATATACCACTGTTCAACAATAACAATATTGCCTGCACATAGGGGCAAGGGTGAGGAGCACTTGTCCCTCCCCTGCTCGCATTTCACCTCTAAACATGTTTTGGCCTACATCTGCAAAAAAAAAGAGCTGACCACTAAATGTTTGCCCTCACTCCAAAATAATTCTGCCAGTGCCCCTGTACATTAACCATTTTCTGATAAAAAAAAACAAAGAAAAACATTCATGGTCACAAAACTTTAACATATTGTACCTCTGTTCATGGTGTTGTCTGATTCCCTCAATATGGCGCTTAGAATCACTGTTCCACTTAACCTGGTCCTCTGTATGTTGAGTCCGTCGTGGTGACCTGGTTTTCAACATTTTCTTCTCTTTTGGTGGGTGAGGAATTATCTCTTCTTCTTCCACATCATCTGATGAACTGTCTTCCTCTGATCAATAAAAAGTGCAAATCAGTACCAACCAGTACTGCGGACACTATCAAATCGGACTGAGCTTAGCATTTCTAATATTATTTACAGCATTTCTAATATTATTTACAGTGTTTCTAATATTATTTACAGCAGTAAGAGAAGGCTTCTACAAAGTCTGTTTGAAACTACTGCATGTGAAGTGGATACACTGTACTTAAAACTGCCTGCCACTGTACATTTCAGCAAAATCAATTGATAAAAAAGACAGTATATAAATTTTACTAGTTCAGCAGTAAAAGCCAACAAACTGTACCCACCTTCAGACTATTATCTATCTATCTATCTATCTATCTATCTATCTATCTATCTATCTATCTATCTATCTATCTATCTATCTATCTATCTATCTATCTATCTATCTATCTATCTATCTATCTATCTATCTATCTATCTATCTATCTATCTATCTATCTATCTATCTATCTATCTATCTATCTATCTATCTATCTATCTATCTATCTATCTATCTATCTATCTATCTATCTATCTATCTATCTATCTATCTATCTATCTATCTATCTATCTATCTATCTATCTATCTATCTATCTATCTATCTATCTATCTATCTATCTATCTATCTATCTATCTATCTATCTATCTATCTATCTATCTATCTATCTATCTATCTATCTATCTATCTATCTATCTATCTATCTATCTATCTATCTATCTATCTATCTATCTATCTATCTATCTATCTATCTATCTATCTATCTATCTATCTATCTATCTATCTATCTATCTATCTATCTATCTATCTATCTATCTATCTATCTATCTATCTATCTATCTATCTATCTATCTATCTATCTATCTATCTATCTATCTATCTATCTATCTATCTATCTATCTATCTATCTATCTATCTATCTATCTATCTATCTATCTATCTATCTATCTATCTATCTATCTATCTATCTATCTATCTACCTACCTATCTATCTACCTATCTATCTATATACACACACACACACACATATATATATATATATATATATATATATATATATATATATATATATATATATATATATATATATATATATATATATATATATATATATATATGTGTGTGTGTGTGTGTGTGTGTGTTTGTTGGCTTTTCAGCTCATCATTTAAGACCTTAAATAACCAAATTAAAGTACAGAACTAATTCTGACAATGAGTAGATATCCCCACCCCCTGTGCATTACATGATAATACAAAAACCATATACACTCATTTATAAGATGAGTCTAACTGCAAACTGCACAGACCCAGAGCTGCCATCACACAATGTACCAGCAGATCTAGGTCTGTACAGTTTGTTAGGAGTAATCAGTCGATTGAAGAAAGATCCTAATATTCAGGAACATTATGCTATGGCATATCAGGATCTTTGTTGTTTGCAGACTGACAACTTATAAGCAGGTATATATGGCAGTAGTAGTCATTAGAAGAGCCCAATAGACTGAACAAGATATAGAATGACTGTTCAGATCAAGCAAACCATAGATCTTTGTGATAAAATTGTTATAACAATAGAATTTGCATATTATAGCATCCTCGAAGGCCTTGAACAGTTGGGAAAATTATAATTACAGAACTTTTCTGGAGTTTGATCAACAGATGTATTCACTTGTAAAACTAATCATATGAATCAAAATTACAATATATCCTTTGCAGGTAATATGCATCATAAATGCTTGCTTAAGTCCGACTGCAAACTGCACAGACTCAGATCTGTTATCACATAATGCACTGGCAGATCTGGGTCTGTGCAGTTTGCAAGGAGTAATCAGTAGAACAAACAAGACACACCATGATCTGCAGGCACATTATGCTATGGCAGATCTGGATCTTTGTTGCAGTTGGACTTAATTTATAAGTGAGTATATATGGTATTCAATTCATGTATTGCTAATTAAAGATTTGATTTATACATGCTGTATACTCATATTTTTATGAGCCATCTTAACTTAATGTACTGATCTTAGTTTATTTTTATCTTTAGAAAAATAACTTCTAAATATTATTACCACATGCAAAGAAAAAGGATGAAATATTTCAGTACAATGATACACTTGTTCTGTAAATTCAAAATACATGTATTATTAAATTAAGCAAAGTAATTAAGAACTGGCATTTAATCAAATCCATGGGCAAGTGATACATTCTGAAGGACAAATTATTTTCAATAGTCATTTATTTGGGACAAGTGGATAAAATGATATTTGCTCAGCACTGGCAACCAGTCAAACAATTTTTTTTATAATCCTTTCATAACAAAGTTGCTTCTTAAATATGTAGCACAACATGTTCCTTGTGGAAAAAGGGTGATCTTATTACAGATTGTTCTATTATTTAATTCCCTTACAATCCTGAGATAATTATAAGAACCAGAAACTTTAAATATAACAGGGACTGTTAACACTAACTCCATGCTTTTTTAATGCCATCATTTAAAAATTTGCAATGATGGAATTACAATTTATTGTTAAAAGTATATAATGTAAAATAAATTATGATTCTACAAAAAGAAAATTTAAATCTTTTTGTTGAACAGCTGTGAATATTTGTTCTGCCCCACTATCTTCCTTATCACAAGCAGTTCATTCATGACATATTAGGAAGGCTGACTACAAAATATTGCTTGAACGTTTTAAAAAACTGAAAAATTTATATTGCTAAGGGTTCAAGGAATTAAAATTCATTAAAACTTTTCAAAGGGTGATATGCTTTTTCTTGCACTGATTAGCTGAACACCTATCCCCATGAAAATGTCTTTCAATTGTAAATCATGAACACCTATCCCCATGAAAATGTCATTCAATTGTAAATCATGAACATCTATCCCCATGAAAATGTCATTCAATTGTAAATCATAGCATCAATCCCCATGAAAATGTCATTTCATTGTAAATCATGAACATCTATCCCCATTAAATTGTCATTCAATTGTAAATCATGAGCATCTCTCCCCATGAAAATGTCATTCAATTGTAAATCATAGCATCAATCCCCATGAAAATGTCATTTCATTGTAAATCATGAACATCTATCCCCATGAAAATGTCATTCAAATATACATCATGAACATCTATTCCCATGAAAATGTCAATCAATTGTAAATCATGAACATTTATCCCCATGAAAATGTCATTAAATTGTAACTCATGAACATCTATCCCCATGAAAATGTCATTCAATTGTAAATCATGAACATCTCTCCCCATGAAAATGTCATTCAATTGTAAATCATGAACACCTATTCCCATGAAAATGCCATTCAATTGTAAAACATGACCATCTATCCCCATGAAAATGTCAATCAATTGTAAATCATGAATATATATCCCATGAAAATGTCATTCAATTGTAAATCATGAACATTTATCCCCATGAAAATGTCATTCAATTGTAAATCATGAACATCTATCCCCATGAAAATGTCATTCAATTGTAAATCATGAACATCTATCCCCATGAAAATGTCATTCAATTGTAAATCATGACCATCTATTCCCATGAAAATGTCATTCAATTGTAAATCATGAACATTTATCCCCATGAAAATGTCATTCAATTGTAAATCATGAACATCTATCCCCATGAAAATGTCATTCAATTGTAAATCATGACCATCTATTCCCATGAAAATGTCATTCAATTGTAAATCATGAACATTTATCCCCATGAAAATGTCATTCAACTGTAAATCATGACCATCTATTCCCATGAAAATGTCATTCAATTGTAAATCATGAACATTTATCCCCATGAAAATGTCATTCAATTGTAAATCATGAACATCTATCCCCATGAAAATGTCATTCAATTGTAAATCATGAATATATATCCCATGAAAATGTCATTCAATTATAAATCATGAACATGGATCCCCATGAAAATGTCATTCAATTGTAAATCATGAACATCTATTCCCATGAAAATGTCAATCAATTGTAAATCATGAACATCTATCCCCATGAAAAGGTCATTCAATTGTAAATCATGAACATCTCTCCCCATGAAAAAGGTCATTCAATTGTAAATCATGAACATCTATCCCCATGAAAATGTCATTCAATTGTAAATCATGAACATCTATTCCCATGAAAATGTCAATCAATTGTAAATCATGAACATTTATCCCCATGAAAATGTCATTCAATTGTAAATCATGAACATCTATCCCCATGAAAATGTCATTCAATTGTAAATCATGAACATCTATTCCCATGAAAATGTCAATCAATTGGAAATCGTGAACATTGATCCCCATGAAAATGTCATTAAATTGTAAATCATGAACATTGATCCCTATGAAAATGTCAATCAATTGTAAATCATGAACATCTCTCCCCATGAAAATGTCATTCAATTGTAAATCATGAACATCTATCCCCATGAAAATGTCATTCAATTGTAAATCATGAACATCTATCCCCATGAAAATATCATTCAAAGGAAAACAATGAATATTACCAATGAAATGTCAATACATAGAAAACCACAAATATCTATCTTCATGAAAAGATCATAATGTGGAAAACCATGGTAATATATATATCCTGTCATAAGCTACCAAAAAAATAACATTTTATTTTAATTAATTAAATTTGAAGATCATAGACATGTTTTATCAAGCCAACAAAGAAGAGTTTAATATGTTAGTGCATATTTGTCAAAATTAGTACAGTGTTTCATGTTTTTCAAATTAGAATGCCTGTGCAGGCAATATATGGCAGGTACAAACTACTAAAGATTTTCAATGGTCTCATATGTTATTCATTTGATTTATTATTTTCTCTCACAGAATTTGTAATTATAAAAAGAAACAAATATTTTTTTCTTTCTCATTATTTAATAAGAAACAGAAATCACAACCATATCAGTTTATATCTGGTCTCTCCCAGAGCTTATGAGACTGTGATACACCTAGCTGCTAAAAAGGTGATTCATATCAATGATGTCATAATGTAATGATATCTTCATTTCAAGTTATTCAGAAATACTGCTTTGCCAAATGTGGATTACCTTATATAGTAAACTCCATTTATAACAAGACTATAATGAAAAAAAAATAATGCAAAGAATATCCATTCAGTTTGCACCATCCAATCCTTTGTTATACTTTGATTATAACAATGTCTGAGTTCAGTTTTACTGGCATTATCTTAAAAAATTCACTTGCATGCAAATATACTTTAACATTCAATGTCATTAACTTTTTTCAATGGGTTCACAAAACAATTTATCTTTGTGAACCGAACATTTTCTTTTTTTAAAAAAAAAATAAATATGCATTGCTGGTAAGATATCAAAACAAGTTCACCAACCTGATGGCAAATATGCCAAAACAAAAACCAACTTGATGGTGTTGTGTGTCCGTGCTCCAACAAAAGTAACAAAGAAAAAAAAAATGAAACTGACAAGCTTTGTTAAATTTAACAAAATAATTTACTTTCCTAGAAAACAAGACAAAAATATGGCTTACGGTTTGTGAATCTAATCCAAAATTAATCTTAGAATTTAAAAATATAAGTCCTATCACTAAAACGTTATAAATGAATCAAAGTTTGAATCCCAATGAAGTTTCAGGATGGAAAAATAAATTATTTTAAATAAAAATTTCAACTCTAACTGGTCACAACACAAAAATACCTTTGAGCTCCAATGGTATAATTTACAACTGACTAAAAAACACTATATGTCACTATAACTCCACTTACAATGCAGAAAGGACCACATGATAGGGTCACATGATCATTTACTTTCAAGAGTCGTAATAACATCATATGTCAATTATCATGTCTGCCGTGGACGAATTTGATTCTACTGAACAAATCTATAATATTGAATAAAAATAAAAAAGTTGTTTACATAAAACTAACACGCAAGCCAAGTATGACCTTCATTATGACCAATGATTTTCACTCTAGTAAAGAAATAATAAAAAGTTGTTTACCAATTCTGAATCAAGGTCAGGAACTAGGTCAGCTAGCAATGTAGCAATACTGGTTATTTACTAAACTGAACTGAATTTTCCACAAAATTTTTTTCAAATTTTGTGAACAAAGTTATCATTACAATAACATGTAATGAAATAATAAAAAAAACAAATTTTAAACTAACACACAAGTAATTAAATTACATATATGTAACAATGGTAACATATCAAAACAAATTCACCAACCTGATTTCTCTTGCTTCAGCACATACAGATTCACACTATTTTCAGCAGGCAGAGAGAGTGGACAATTTTGCTGCTGCTCTAAACTTTCTACTTGAGAAACCAACTCTATTCTTGCTCCAAATGACTGTACAGATTGGATGTGTGCTATATCTTTTGTACTAGTCTGGGTTTGCACAGACTGGATGTGTGTTGACTCTTTTGCACCAGTCTGAGGCTGCAATGGTTTGATGTCTGCTGAATCTTTTGCACCAGTCTGGGGCTGCACTGGCTGGTTACGTGCTAAATCTTTTGCACCAGTCTGGGGCTGCACTGGTGGATGTGGAATAAGCACAGGAACCATTACAGGATATGGAAACATTTGTCCCTGGAAACTATTTAGCTGTTCAGATCGAGGGGTTGGAGGATGTGTGGCAAAGAACATCCCATTTGCATCCCCTTGGTGTTTTTCATTGGGGGTAAGCTTTTCCCCAGGATAGGATTTATTAGGTGGCCTTGGAACTGGAATCGGAGAAGAGGAATCTCCATTAAATGCATTCATTATAGGAAAGTAACCCTTATCAGCTGACTCCCTGACTGAATGAGAAACATTCATGGAATACTGATTGAACATAAATTGTGGGTTCATAACTGTGTTTGTGGCTGTAGGAGTCATAGGATTCATGTATACATTAGACGGTCCCATGGGGGAAAATGGCACACCCCCAGGATGGAAGAAGTGATTTGACATGTAAGGGTGTGGTGAATGTGGACTTATTGGTATTCCTGCCCCGCTGTATAATCCACCATATACATTCATTCCATAAGCCTGTTGATAGATTTCATCTGATGAAAAAGACACATTCCGTGGCACTGTGATTTGCTCATAATTACGTAGATAACCTGTCTGGGTGGGAGTTACAGGTGTCAAACTACCATCTTTTCTTCCATCTGAACCAGATTGGGACCACTCCATTGAGTTTTGCCATATAGATGGGGGACTGAATTTTGGTCTATTTAGTTTGGGCCGTGGTGAATCTTTACTCAGACTATCGTGATGTGTGTCACCATTACCATCTTCCTTATCTCTTTCTTTTACTGGATGAGAAACTTCTTTCTTCTCAAATTTCTCCTTGGTTTGAAGTGATTTTGACTTGTTCAGATCTGATTTGGATTGCAGATTCATTTTTGCAGTTTCTCTAATTTCTAATTTTCTGGCTGGACTTGTCTGTAGCTGGACAGAACTTTTACCTGTCAATTTTTCTTTATCTGTAGTCTTCTCTCCTTTGTGTGACGAATGGGATTTATCTTTTCTTGAAGATGATCTGTCACTGTTCCTTTCCTTCTGAAGCTCTGAAAGATCTTTCATTGATTTGGCAAGAAACTCTCTGTATTTTTCCTCTCCAAGAGCATTCCTTAATTCTTCTGACATAATGTCATCTAATAAATTAACAGGATCATCAACTCTTTGCTCATCTGTAAATCTGTCAGATTCAGGCCTATGTGTACAAAGACCTAACTCAGAGAGATCAACAGATTTCTGAAACAATGGTATGGCCTCTACTTCTTGTGATTCTGTCACTGAGTCTTTAAGTCGGCTTTTGTGAGATAATATTCTCTCTTGTCCATTTTTTTTTAAAAAAAGCTCATCAATATTTTCAAACTGCTTACTCTTGACATGTTCAACATAACTAGCACTCCATCCACTATGTATTCCTCTTGGGCTATCAGAAACTAATGGTTTCTCATCTGCAAAGAATGTGTCTTTTTGTTTTGATTGCCCAAAATTCCTTTCAAAATTTTCTGCAGTCTTGAAAGCTGCCTGATTTTGGTATTTATCTGTGTCATATTCTTTAAATGCAGATGGCATATGTTGATTTAAGTGTAATATAGCATCTTTTTCACTCTGCTTTGATGTTCCATTCATGATATCACGCCCATTTAAAACAGTGACATTTCTTTCCATATATTCCTGGTCTCTGAGTTTCCTCTTTATCATTATAGTCTTATTTGCATCAGCATTTAATTGATCCTTTTCCTCCTTTACAGCTAGGCAGGCATCTGGACTTACTCCTGGTGAAGATTTGTTCAGCTGTTTAACATTTTCTCCACAACTTTGAGTAAGATCAAATTCATTTACATGGCTCTTACCATGATCCTCATAAAATTTCTGTTGCTTGAGAATGGATTCAAAATAGGCCAATCGTTTCTGACGGATTTCATCAACCCCATCATCTTGCTGAATTCTGGTAACTTTCTCTCCCTCCTCCAAAAGCTGAATATTGGCATCTTCTGTCATGTCGTATTTCAGCTTCCTTTCAGACTGACATCTGGAAGGGGAACAGTACAAAAAATCTTGAACACAATTTATAAAATGAACAGAATGTGATATAGTTATTAACATACTGTGCAACTATACACATAAACCATAGCAAACTATACACTTAAACTAATGCATAATGCACCAGCAGATCTGGGTCTCTGCAGGAGTAATTAGAAGAATAAATAACACAGACCGTGATCTGCAGGCACTTAATGCTATGGCAGATCAGAATCTTTGTTATTTGCAGTTTGACTTGACTTATAAGCATGTAATGGCAACAATAGATGATGTGAACATTAAATTGCACAAAAAATTGCTTAGAAAGAGTTTAAATAAGACAAACATTGCATAATTGCAATTCATCCTACAGGATAAAAGACCAATATATGACACTCATCCAAAGGAATGTATTAGGTGATTTTTCAAGATCTGTAAGACAATGTGTTTCAACTCCACAGAAAAGAGTCAAAATACAGGGGTTAAACAATCTCTAATATTACTACAGTGCATGGCACAATATACAGTTTTAACTTTCCCTTTTTGTAAACAGTTGCAAGAATGATAATAAATTGAAAATATCATTTTTTTCATTTAATATCATGTACTTTGTACTTGATTATTTGCACTTCTAGAATAAAGAGTTTTGAAGAATGCTTAACAGTTTGGAAGTTCCAGGAGTATAATCAAGACACTAATGTTCTAAGTATCCACATCATCAATTAACTTGTAAAAGATGGTGTATGAGAAAAGACTAATATATTCCGCTAAAAGTAAATAATTTTGTTATAATACCATCATCATTTATCCAACTTATTTTTCACTCTTGTGCAGAAATCTCTATCAAAAACCCAAATATTAAATAATATAACAAGCATTAATAATGCTAAATTAAGTTTATGTTATCTTCTTATAAACATTCTTTTTCTATATGTTATTGCGATTACTCCATGATGTTTTTTCTTGTGGATCTATACATAGTCATAATTTTTCCTGACTTTTCATACTACATTTGTAGATATTTTGATATTTATGTTTGGGTTGCAGAGACCCTATGCCCTAAAATATAGTACATCTTCAATCATCCTTTAAGATAATCTTGATATTTAATTTATTTTGACCCATATAATGTTCTTAAATGGTCGATAATGGTAACAATGATAATAAATTAAAATTAAAATCTTCTGTAATATTATGTATATTGTTTCTGATTACTAGTACTTCTAAAGAAATGGATTTTGAAGGATGCAAGACAGTTCTTAAGTACCAAATACAGCACATTCCATGATGGAAGATTTCCATATCCACATTGCCAATTAAATTTTAAAAATAAGTAATAAGATAAATCTAATAGTTTTACTAAAGACAAACAATTTTAATAAAATACCAGCATGAATTTTCACCAATTTTATTCTTTTAGCCATCATGACAAAATCTTTCCCAAAAGCAAAATTTTATAAATGTAACAAAAGCTTTTGAATATTAAATTAAGTTTATGTAAAAAAAAATCCTGTAAACTTGTATTTTTGATGTGCTATTGAAACTGCTCTGCAACATATTAATTTATCACAGCATATGTACAATGGTATCATAGTCAAAAGAAGTGGGTGGTCAATTTACAGCAGGCCAAAAAGAGTGTGAGTTAATATATCATTTTCAATTACATAGTGATTCTTACCTTGGTGAAATAACTAATATTTAAAATAAATGAACATTATCACTTTTAAAAGAATATATTTCTAAAAAAAATATAAGTGCTTAAGTGTGTCAAAACCAAGGATTCCAGGATACAACAGTGCAATATGCAAGAAGTAGATTTATTTGCATAAAAAAGTGATGCATTGACTGCAATCTAAAATTATTGTGTCCATAGGTTTAAATGTTGCATTTTAATTATCAATATTTATTAAATTCCAAAGAGATACTGTAGATAATAAACAGCACAACTTTTCTTGCCCTTGGAAGGGACTGAAAGTGGGATTCTAAAAAAACAAACAACAACAAAAACAAACTCCAAATTAAAATGTCAATATAATGACGATTTACACAATTGAAACATGACAATTTACACAGTTAAAAATCTCGAAAAGTGAAGAAATTTTACACTGGCCAATGATAATCCAAAGATGACTGCTAGGCATACATGATAATACAAAAACTGACACTAAATTTAATAAAAAGAGTCAACTAACCTATAGGAAGATATAATACAATGCGTAGATCGTGAAAGCAACATTAAAAGAGTCATTTGAAATGCATTTTCCTATATTATGTACAATTATTAATTTCAACTTGCCATACAATACCTTCTGTAGCAATATCTGGAGAACTTCTGGACTTCGTAGGAATTTTGTCAACCATTTTGTCTCCCAGTAAACAATTGAGTTGAATGGTTGAAATAGTCTATCCCAATTAATTAATTCAACAAGTGCGCTTGTGTAAATATCCTACTACCAGTCTATAACAACCGGAAGCTTGACCTAAGCACATCATAGCACACGCCATACAAAAGTAATATAATAGTCGTCGATATTATTTACAACTTTCCACATTTTAGGTAGGTGCAGGTATTTCCAACTTTATTATATGTCACTAAGCTATGAATAAGTCCGTCACAATAATTAATGTCGAATTATATTTTGATGTGATTGTACCCTAATTTCGATACACTCATTATGACTGAAATTTCCACTTGTCACCAATCAAGCCGGTTTTAAAGAAGGAAAAGCATCAGAGATATATAAAATGCAGAAAACTTATCCATTTGAAAACTTATCCATTTCATTCATTGATTTGTAATTTCATTCTTGACTGTCACGTTCGCGTTTCAAGAATAACGGGGGTACCGGTTGAGCGAGAGCGAGTGTACAAAGGAGCGCACCTCAACACTGATCCTACAATGTTAGACATCAACCCAGATCTTTATATTTTGAGAGTCAAGGTCTTACTTCACAAATAGCGACGCAGTGTTGATGTTTTTTTTTTTGGTCAACTAACATAACGAGAAGTTAAATTTTGTGGAATATCGCACATGGCAGCCCATTATGCAGAAATTCATAATGTTTTAGAATTTACTTTGATGTATTTTTTCTAATAAATTCATATTTTCACACAAGCAAATGAACTTGTTTTCTGTTATTTGTCACCCCACTCCCAGATCAGAGGACATGTGCAGCAGACACTTTCATCTTAAAGTGGAATCATTGGTTTGCTTACACCTTGCCACCTTTCAGAATGATTTTGCAAGTGTTCCACCAAGTCATGACCCCACTGCTCAGCTCATGTGGCCTCTATGATCATGTTCAGCAATTTATTCAACTTGTTGGAAGACCAACCCAGTACATTACATCTGAAGACAGGCTTGCTGTTGCAGTACATTTGGTCATTTCTCCACAACATCCCACAAATTCTCCAACTTCATCCTTAGCTTGTCTCAAGCAATGTATTTGCCACGATAAATTTTTGAGCAAGGTTGCCAGGAGACAATCTACAGTCATAAGTAGAATCCTTTGCAGTAGGAACGTGTTAATCATAGCTGTCCATCTCGGAGCACTGTATGGGTGAAACAATACACATGTGCCATGTGTCAATATAATTGATGATACATAGCCTACTATTGACAATACATTATTCATACACATATTAATTTACTGGTCTTTCCAACTTTATAAGGTCTGTCAGTATATAGGTTGTGAAATTTTATTTGATATAGTAGTTATATTTCCAGTATGCATATTACAGACAGACATGTACCAAAATAACTATTGCTATATCATTCTCATTCTTGACAAGATAACAAAAATGCTTTCAAAAACACCACCTGTTGTGAGCAATATGTATTCAGCCATTTATGTCAAATGACTTGCTTTAGCCACAGAGGTATTTTGATCTTATAAATGTCTTTACTATTTAATTTCATTTGTTCAGTTTATCTTATCTGGTATGGAAATGTCAAACGATTCTGCTGGAATTTATTGTTCAAGAAAAAAAATTAACATTACATTTTACTTTTAAATTGTAGGTTTTTTAATTTGGCTTGGCCGTTTCTCCATTTGCTGAAGGGTAAGTAATCAGCATTCCATGTTTTTGTCCATTTGGCATGTACATTGGACTTCATTTGACACCATTTTCAGGCTCAAAATAACCCAATGATATTTCCATTAACATTTTCCTCAGCTCTAGTAATCTGTGTAAAAACTAAAACTTTATTGCTGTATCTATCACTAGCCAGTATTTGCTGAATAAAATCCTGATCTGAAGATGATACATGCAAGAAGAACATTTTGGTGGACATTCTTCACAGAAGGGATCGTTCTGTTACAGAGTTCTTTTTCTCGCTGTGAGAAAGACCCCAAGTGGTTGTTTGAAGCCAGGTTCAACAACAGACATCCATTTTACATTTCTCCTGTCCAGGATCAAGGAACATGGGAAGTTAATGCATTCAGTCTTCAGTGGTATTGGCTGTTTACATATATGTTTGTACCCCTCCTATTGATTCATCAAGTTCTGCAGAAAAGGCAAAACTTACACTAGTCAGATCATTCTCATAGCACCTGTGGTCTCAGCACTCATGGTTCAGTGAGCTTCTAGACATGTTTATCACTCAGCCTTAGTCTCATTCTCTCAAGATGGATCTTTTATTGCAACATGAGGAATATCTCCTCATCAACAGCCCACTAATTCTCTACCATCACATTTGGCTAATTGCAAGCAGTCCCTCTGCCAGAACAATTTTGCAGGCCAAGTTGCCAGTTGCATCTTACAGGCCAGGAGAGCTTTTATTATTAAGGTTTATGACTCCAGATGGATTATTTTCTGTGATTGATGCAGTAGGAAACATGTTGATCCTAGCTGCCCTTCTACAACTTATGTTTTTGATTTCCTTTTGTTTTTCTTTAAGAACAAAAAATGCTCTGTATCCATTATCAAAGGCTATAGAGCTACCATTTCAAATGCACTTAAACATTTTCGAGGCACAGCGATTTGTTTGGATTCACACCTTGCTGATTTTATTTGGTATTTTGAGTTACAGAGACCTGTCTTGTGCTGTCTTATGCCTAGATGGAATCTTTCTTGTTTTATGGTCTTTAAACCACAACCCCCTTTAAACTATTGAATGAAACTTCTTTTTAGGACCTCACTCCAAAGTCTGTGTTTCTATTTTCACTTGACTCAGCGAGACAACAAAGTGAGATTCATGCATTATCTATCGACACTGGCAGCCTCCAGTTTAATGGAAATTATGATTCAGTTTACATCCTTTGTCAACTAGGACTTTTAGCCAAAAATCAATTACCTTCCATAACTCCACTACCAGTAGAAATCCCCAGTCTTGGTCAAATCTGTGCTGTGAATGATCTAGGTAGACTTATATATCCCATTAGGGCATTCCATTTTTATCTTAAGTCATCTAACAGAAAAAGAAGGGGTAGGAAGTATCTTTTTCTCCCTTTCAAAGGTTCCATAGACATTTTAGTGCCACTATCTCATGATGGATTGTCACCATAATCAAAGGAGCATACCAGTCTTTAACTAATTAAGGCCTTTCTTTTATGAAACTTAAAGCTTATGAAGTTTGAACCATTGCTACCTCCTTAATTTATCTTCCTTGGAGGCTGCATTTTGGCAATGTCATCTTATCTTTTCCTCCTTTTACTTAAGATCATTATTACAACAAAATGCAGGCATTATGGCACCACATGTGGCCCTGAGAAATTTGATCTTTCCATAAAATGGACCTCTCCAACAAGGATGAGTACTTTCCATTTCTCAACATTTTTTAATCAGTGTAATGAAATATCAGCCAACCCTCCTTACTGACAGATTCAGCTACACTAAAGATATGGGTAGCTGATGTTAAAATGTAAGGGGGGGGGAACTAATTAATTATGCATTTCTTGCCCATAGCTATTGTCAAATGCACTTTTCACAGCATGTTCTAATGTGTTGATGTAATAGTCATCTGTGAAAAACATGAACTATCTGTGCTTGTCTTGCACATAACATACCAACAAGGATAAGGGGTGAGTTATAACAGGAATTGCATCATACTGACAGTTATTCACTGAGGGTGAGGATGTATGCACATCAAATGAATGGTGCATTTTGTTCAGCATGAAAAAGATAACTAAACAATAGCAATGGGTTAGTAATTACATTGTTAAATTTAGTTTTACCCCCTGCCAAAAAACTTCATTTTTATGAATGTAAAATTTACCTGTCACTACTGAAATATTCCCAGCTTCCATCCTAATTTGATTGCCCTAGCTTAGCTTGATCTGAGTGCAAGAGGAAGAGAATATCATTTTCAGATTTTTTTAAAATCTGTTTGGTTCCATGTTCTCTCATTTAGATTTCTAGAAAGTTCCATAAAACAGAAATTTGGAATTATGAGCCCATACAAGGGGCATAGTGTCCTGAAAGGTAAGCACAGCAGTTGATTCTGTTACGTTATTAAAATTAGTCTGCCACTTTTATTGAAAGTAAATTACTCAAAAAGTCAAGACATTTGATTTGGTTAGTAAAACTGCTACTAAATATTTTGTTGAAAAAGTGTGTTCATTACTCATGCCAAATAGGTATAAATTCTTTAGCGAAAGTTATCACCTGGCATGAGTAACAGTCAACAGACCTGTTTGGGGCAAGTATTAATCCCATGAGCCTTAATAGACTTCTATCTTGGCATCCTTTCACTTGGTTTTATCTTCATCCTTTTTTCTCATTCTCAGATTTGAATAGCTCCTCTCCTAAGACCTCAACATGGATTTTCAGCACCGACCTGGTGGAAAGACAGGTACTGGAGGTGTAGCCTCAGCCTCTGAGACAAACAGGGATCGTAGGGAGCGTCTCCGACAGCTAGCTTTGGAAACTATTGATCTCAATAAGGTAAAATTTCTCAAATATCCCAATTCAAGATTACCTCAACTGTCTTGATGGATTTTTAAATTTTTATTGTTTAGCCAAGAAATGTTGCTGTATTTGCTGGCTTCTGACAGCAGAACAGAATTTAAAAATTAAGAGATTTATTCTTCGGTCACCACAACTGCATCATAATTAAATTTATGATCGATTGGCATTCTGTACAATTTTTAAGATAGATTTATTTTGTCCCATCAACGAGAAATGAGCAAAATGAATAGGTTCTTCAGTATTCATCTGGATATCTGCTGGCATCCAACTTACTTTAAAATAGTTTTGATATTATAATTTTATTGGGCATAATTTTTAGTTGATGTATTATTTTACCTACTTATTTAATTACTCATGCATCCATTGTTATTGTTTTTCATCTGTTTTTCAAATTTGCTACAGATTTTGGCACATCCATTCTTATTCAACATTTAAAAATAAAAACCTTATATACTCGCTTATTAGTCAGTTCAGGGGGCCCCGAGTGGCCGAGTGGTCTAAAGCGCTGTCCGTTACGGATCACTGCCATCTCACCGCTGTCTGCGTGTGTTCGAGTCTAAGATTTGGCGAATGTGGATATGTGAGAAAGCTTGCCAGTAGCTTCTCGTGGGTCGGTAGTTCTTTCCGGTGATTTCCCGGTTTCTTCCTCCACCATTAATACTGGCCGCCATGTATAGCCTATCGTGTGCTGAAAAATGGCGTTAAGCCCCACAACAACAACAACAGTCTTCTCCCGTTATCCCCAATAGCAAAAGTGGTCAACAACATTAGTCAGTTAAAACTGCAAACAACAAAGATCTTGATCTACCATCATATTATGCACCTGCAGATCAGGGTCTGTGCTGTTTGATCTACTGATTACTCCTAATGAACTGCACAGACCCAGATGTGTCAGTACATCATGCGATCAGATTTTAGCTTTTTTTTCATGATGAAAATATTAATTACAGAGTAAATCATAGAATCCTACAATACATGTCTTTTCTTATTTGTAACATTCTGTTTTCTTTTGCAGGATCCCTATTTCATGAAGAATCATCTGGGGTCATATGAATGTAAATTATGCCTGACTCTACACAATAACGAGGTAAGATCCTCATAATGTATGTAAACAGATGTTTATATAACAATTGTGATAATTGATGCCGCTGCAAATAATTAGTTAAAATTAAGTTCATTTACAGGGGGAGGGCTATTTTTTTTTTTTTTTTTACATTATATCTTTGTTTGTCATGAGCTTTGTGGGGTTAGTCCAGTATAGTAGTAAATATTAAACAAAAAGTAGATTGTAAACAAACCTTGAAATTGTGTTAAAAAAATAGGGAAGACAAGTAAAAAGAAATAATTAAAGAGGTGTAATTCTAAAAAGACTTAGATAAATTACCAATAATATAATTCATGCAATAACTAATTCTACACTAAATTTCAGTTGGTATTAATAGTAATTAATCAGTTGGTAATTAAACATTAGTTTTCTAATTATTTGCTTTTTATTTCATTCTTGTCACATACCTATAATGGTTTACATGCATCTGTTCTTGTGCTTGGAGAGTTGTAGGAATTTTATTCATCTAGTGGGGTACGGGTGCTTATCCAATAGTTTTAATCATGGAGGATTGGTGGGGAACAGGGATGTTAGTCTCTTGTTCTCTTAGTTAGCATTTATAACAACATGGAAGTTAGTTCTCAGATGTTTTTCTCAGTGAGAAACAATTCCCAGTTGGAAGTTAGTTCCCCAATTTTTCCCAGTAAAAGTATTTAGTCTTTTTGTTTTTGTCATTTGATGAAAAGTACTTAATGTTTTTTTGTCCAACCAATATCAGACCCCATCACCATTTGGTGAAAATTTAGTTTCAGGCCTACCTACACCTCATTAGGGTGGTCCAACCTGATTAGTAACAGATCCAGAAGGCTTATTATAGAAAGCAGATGCAATGCAAAATGTAATACAACAGATAAGGGCAAATACTATGTGTGGGTTTCCTGGCTTTTCAAATTTGTATGTTGCATTATGCTGGCCTTGTCAACATTTTTAGACAAAAATTATTAGATTATCAGTCCCATTTTGAGAGCCCCACCGCATTTCATATAGTGTGCTGACAATACCAGTGAGAATCCACAAGAAATTAAAGTTTTCAGTGGATGCTGTAACTCTTACAGAATGTAGCCATACCTATAACTCTTCAGGCATGCCCATGATATATGTGAGCTGCTTAAAACAGTTGGTAGTCATATAAAATTATATATAGTGTATATATTATACTGGAAATACATAGAATGCTATGCAGAACAGACAATAATGCTACTAACATTTTCATTCTAACCACAACCAAGGCTATGTCAACCAAAGCTGTATAAGTCACCATGGTATCAATAACTAAGCAGCCAGTACACCTTTTAGCTAATGGATAGAATACTTTAATATAATCATCAGCATATAAGATAATCATTAGAATTGTCAAAAAAAAACCCAACGTCTGATAGGATTTATTTCTCACTTTTAGGGCTGCTCTATGCTGGTTAATGCACTTCAACCAACCCAGACAGAATTCATTCTCTTTTCTTATAGCCATTTATTCTATGGTTACCTAAACTGATTATATACTTGTTTAAATTTTGACCTTGTTGGAGTTTGTAGGGCAAATGCTAATAATTCTGAGGTAGTTCAGTCCTCAGTAGTTGCCCCCAAAGACGAAGTTTGCAATAACTGAATATGTGTATACTGTGTATTTAATCAGACCAGTGCCACATTCAACCTTCATAGCTAAATAATAAAGTAATGACAAAAGGACTTCAGACTTTGTGTGAGGCTCAACAACAGAGTAATTTGCAAGCCTTATGATCCAGTTCAGACAAGCTGCCATGGCTAAACAACTCAGTGTATTGTATTTTTACAAAGTTTCAACTAATGAGCTACTTGAAATATACCTTTACAAAATAGAAGTTTATTATTAACAAAACCTGCCTCTCTGTATCATTGTCCACCTTAGAGTAAAAATTATCATATACATTCCATTGGATTCAGTACATACTACACACCATTTTACACTTTGACTCGAACCAAACAGTTCATAGACTATAAGACATAGAGAGTTCAGAATTTACTAGTTGGTGTTGCACGTTGTATTTTTATCAAATTTTTTTAAACATCTGCATATATTTTTGTTCATTTTAGCAGTGAACATTTTGTATATACATAATATTTACTTGTGATTTTACTTAGCAGACAAATTTATATAATATTTCAATTCACAGGCAATTAGTCGAGCAATTTGCTATTTTTAAATATATAGTAAACCATGCTATTTATAAATTTATAATAAACAGATTTTAACTCGGTAGTTAGTGGAATGTGGTGAGGCTTATAAAAAAGCATCCAGGTAATGTAGAGCCATTAGTGTCTTGTATAGGCCCATGTATGTGTCATCATTTTTGTTAATATTTTTTTATACATAAAATACACTGCTACATAAAATACACTGCTTTGGGGCATCCCACCAACTATTGTTTTAATGGATGAAACCTAACTTTACACCAAATGGTATGTGGGGGTCTAAAATTCATCTGAAAAAAATGTTCAGAGACTAACCTTTCATGTAATGTTGAGAGGACAAAATTCATTTGGGAACTAAATTCCAGTTTGAGCTCATTTCTTGTTTGAAAAAACCTCAGGGAGACTAACTTCCAGCTTGGGCGACATGCTGATTAAAAACACTGGGACTTGAATCTGCAAGGTACCGTACAGGGCTCAAAATCATTTGAATTACCAACCCTGTTGTTCTTTCAATATTATTTTCATCTTTCCAGGGTAGCTACCTTGCTCATACACAAGGCAAAAAGCACCAGGCCAACCTGTAAGTGTAACAACAAGCTGTTTATTTTAAAATGTTTCATGTGTGTTTGCTTTTATCAGAGTGCAATTTTACCACTCTCTGGATTATATAGATATATGCATTGCCATCTATAATTTTGAATTATCTATCTTTGTTTATATTTAAGCAACAAAATGTATGTTATGATCAATTTAGAGATAGTCCTTGAGCAAGCTGATATGCATTGTATAGATAAATTGAGTTTGCTAAACTATTTTCACTTTAGTTGTAATTATGTAGATTCAGAGAAGGAAAGTTCACATAAAAAAAACAATAGACCTCAATTTAACATTAGATAAATATATCTCCCCAGACACATAAGCCAGAATAGTGGCAGCAAAAAATGTCAAATATGACATAACTAAAAGACAGAAGAATTTTTAGCCATATGGTATTGATTGTTATCCCTGGCTTGAATTATTGACTTAGAAGGAAATGTGTTTTGTAATTACGGTAAACAATATCCCAAACTGGCACAGGTTGGAAACTTAACCAGTGTATTTGTCAATAGAAATGACAAATTCAGGATATAGCAATTTTTGGACAAGTAAAACGTTATGTGGGACATACATTTTTTTAAACCAGTTGTCCTGGACAAGTGGGTGAAAACAAAAAATTTTTATCAGCCCAGATTTACTGCCGATACTTTACAGTTTTCTAAATTTGACATTAAGGTGTCTGATTCATAGCTGCAGATTCAGGGTTGATTGCTGTGAAATGTCCTATAACTTAATGGGTAACCTTCACAACACTTGGGAAATATTTTAGGTGGTTTGTCATATATTTATAATGGTTACCTCCAGTAATTTCTGAGCATTATGCAAATCAATAATTATCACAAATTTTCTTATTAAAATATGGTAGCAGTAAACCAGTCTATACTGTCAAATTGAATATTACTGTTCTCCAGTGCTCGAAGAGCTGCTAAAGAAGCAAAGGAAGCACCAGCCCAGCCAGCTCCAGAAAAAATGCGAGTAGATATTAAGAAGTTTGTCAAGATTGGACGTCCTGGCTATAAAGGTAACTTCCAAACTATCATTGAGTATCTATCCTTAATTTGCTAGATAAATATTCCTGTGGTCAAAAAAACGAAAAAGAGGAATTAAGATCATTCTGAGATGGGTGATTGAAAAGTAGCTGATTCACCTAAGGCAGGAATTGCATTTGATTGCAGGAAGATAACTTACACTTTTTTAACTCATGAAAATGCATAATAAGCAAGTTCTTACACATATATTATTTCTTACTCGTATATTTGGGGTAGACTTTGATGTTGGAACTGGTGAAATTTGATTAAATAATTTTTAGTTTGGTACATTTTTGTACCGTATATACTTGCTTATTAGATGCTGTCACATAATGCAGATCTGGGTCTAGGGCTGTCACCGGGTACCCGACCATATAGAAAGAAACGTAAAAGAGGGTACCCGTAAAAAAAAAAATAAATCGCTACACTCGCCAACCACTTCAAACAGGTGTGACAGCTATGGCTATAATTAGAAACCAGATCTCTGCTTAATATAAATAAACAATACGTCCGTCAGTCTGTTTGGATTAATAAAATTAATTGGCATTATGCAACAGGACAAACCGTTATCCTGAGGCATTATATACCAAGGTTAAAACATAGCATTGTTCTACAGGTAATAAACCTCTTTGTAGACGATAACTATTGAATGTGGGTGCTAAATGATTGGTACATTGCGTGCTCTTTTAATAAAATCCAGATGGATACCTTTGATTTCCGAACACACATGTCAAAGAAATCCCTGAACTTATATTATGAACAATTATCACCTACACACCTTGAAATCTTTGTAATGTCTCAAAGTAATCTTTGAGCAGCTCATTGTTTTTCTAGTCGACTAGCTCTGCTAATTTTGAAAGCTAGCCATCATACATATACCGATATTTCTATTTTCGATACTACTACATTTTTACCATAACTATCTTAAGAATTATAATTCCAAAATAATAACACTTATGCGACTGCGTGGTCACGTGGTATAATTGGAGCAAGCATGCGTGAGTAATTCAAATCTGCGGTCAAAAGCAGATGAATAAATGTGGTCTGTTCAAACAAGGACTTATAATTTAAAAAATGCGAGTATTCTAAAGCTTTTAACACGGCTGATCACAGTGATCATTAAAAGTTGGATTATACCTACCATCTGTGTACAAAGGTCATTCTAAATACATTTATTCATTATCAGTGTGCGGTTAGACAATTTGCAGCTATGTCGGTGTGGATGAATCAGACCGAGTAGTACACGTTTAGCCTCTATTGCCATAAAAAAAATATTAAATAAATGGAGATAACAATTAGTTGGTCTACGGTTGCATATGTCATTCATGTGCTAACGGGTACCCGGGTACCCATTAAAATTTGCAATGGGTACCCAGGTTGTTTTTTTCGTGATTTTTGACAGCCCTCTCTGGGTCTGTGCAGTTTGTTTGGAACAATCAGTAGAATAAACAACATGCAGATCTGTATCTTTGTTGTGTGCAGTTTGTGTCGACTTATAAGCAAGTAGAGATGGTACATACAGTATATAGTCATATAGGTTTGATTGCTTGTAAAATGTTAGAGTATTTTGCTAAAGTTGAGGCAATCCAGAATCACTTGGTGTACATTTTTATGAGCTACTTCAAGGTGAATATGAATCCTGCAGTGCAGATCATTACTTAGAACAATATGGGAAAAAGTACATGGTGCATTATCATTAATAAAATTATAGTTGCATGAGCATCACATCTGAACAGATTGAAGATCATTTACGCAAAGAAAAATACATGTTGATGATCAACTTTTTCTCAACATGAGTTACTGAATTCACATCAGTTTTCCTTTAAGGTAACGTGGCTGATTATTGTCAGGTTGTAATCCCAAAAGATTTCAAAGGTCTTATATTTTTCATTGATGAATTTGCAACTTTGTCATTTTTTGTCCCATTTATCTTTTTACAACACTACAATATACTTTAGTAAAAAGTAACATCATATCTAATTATTACATCATTTCAAGCTGTGCAGTAAGCATTGATTTTACAAACACTGACTTCATCTACATATAAATTGGTAGGTGGCCACAACTTAGTAAAACCCCGTTATCTCA
>JAEAOA010001226.1:1670000-1760000 GCA_016746295.1 Potamilus streckersoni
ACTTATAAACATTTTCAATAAGTTAAACTTTGCACTGCAAGTACATCTTGGAATGAAGATGAGTATTTTCAAGGTGTGAGTACATCTTGGAATGAAGATGAGTATTTCAAGATGTGAGTACATCTTGGAATGAGTATGAGCATTTTCAGTCAGTAATACTTTGCACAGCCAGTTTGTCATGGAATGAGTATGAGCATTTTCAGTAATACTTTGCACAGCCAGTTTGTCATGGAATGAGTATGAGCATTTTCAGTAATACTTTGCACAGCCAGTTTGTCATGGAATGAGTATGAGCATTTTCAGTAAGTAATACTTTGCACAGCCAGTTTGTCATGGAATGAGTATGAGCATTTTCAGTAAGTAATACTTTGCACAGCCAGTTTGTCATGGAATGAGTATGAGCATTTTCAGTCAGTAATACTTTGCACAGCCAGTTTGTCATGGAATGAGTATGAGCATTTTCAGTAAGTAATACTTTGCACAGCCAGTTTGTCATGGAATGAGTATGAGCATTTTCAGTAAGTAATACTTTGCACAGCCAGTTTGTCATGGAATGAGTATGAGCATTTTCAGTAAGTAATACTTTGCACAGCCAGTTTGTCATGGAATGAGTATGAGCATTTTCAGTAAGTAATACTTTGCACAGCCAGTTTGTCATGGAATGAGTATGAGCATTTTCAGTAAGTAATACTTTGCACAGCCAGTTTGTCATGGAATGAGTATGAGCATTTTCAGTAAGTAATACTTTGCACAGCCAGTTTGTCATGGAATGAGTATGAGCATTTTCAGTAAGTAATACTTTGCACAGCCAGTTTGTCATGGAATGAGTATGAGCATTTTCAGTCAGTAATACTTTGCACAGCCAGTTTGTCATGGAATGAGTATGAGCATTTTCAGTAAGTAATACTTTGCACAGCCAGTTTGTCATGGAATGAGTATGAGCATTTTCAGTAAGTAGAACTTTCATGAGTGTTAAGAATTATTACACGATTTGTTGGAATTAGATGAACAAATTGAATGGTAAGAATAGAACCTAAAAAAACTTATTACGTGTAATAAGTAGATAATTACATGACCAGTTCAGATTGTTTAGGTATTCACATGATAAAAGCATGCTTTATACACTGAATTAACACATAATTGCAATTTTAATTTGTAAACTAGTACAAGTAGTCGAAATGATTCTTGGAGAACTTAATAATTACACTACTGTCATATTCTTTGTGTGGTTATTGTTGTTTCACTAATGAAACATGTTTCACATGTAATTCATACCATGTGTGACACAAAAAACACTTTCCAGAATGTGTCCCATATTGTTTTAAAACTTGTGTTAGGATGAATGCTTTGATACTTTTCACCTGTTGCCACCAAATTGGAATCAAGGTGTGCTGCACACCAAAATTACAATTTTACTTTAAGTCTCAATGAAACAATATTTACATTTTGTAATTACAGAACAAAAGCAAATACACAAATATGATTGTTCCAGTCAAGTCCAGATATCATCATATCCAGGTCTGGTCAATATCTGGACTTTCCTATTGTTTTTGTTTTGTTTTTGATTTAGTGGAGTTTATCAAGAACAAGACCAACTATAAAGACATTTTAATTACCCATGTTGTTCATGCAAAATGATCAATCTTATTCTTTATGTCAGAACATCATCTGGAAATGTTGGCCAACAAATGAAAACATTGAAGGCAATTGGACAATTAACCTCCTAGAAATTCAGACTAATCAGCAAAGATGTTTGGAAGAAATATTCAGAAACTTTTTAGACATTGTGTCATGTCACTGAGTTTTGCTCATGATGGGAGAAATGATTGCCATCACCACATTAATAAAAAAAGAAACAAAGATTATATAAAGTTGAGAGCTCTAGCAAGAAGTCCAGGTTTCATGACTTCCAATTTCTGAAACTGAATTGGAGTCATCAAAGACAAATGTGTACTTTACAAATATTTGAGTTGAAATTAATGTAGCCTTGGCAAAATCAGACTGCACTTTTTTAACAACTTTCTGAAAATTGGTAAACTTCAGAAAAATATTGACTGCCTTACAGAGATCTTTATAAGATTGGCATGCCTGAAATTAGCTCTTTGTGATTGCCTCTTCATTATTTATTTAATTACCATTGCTCAAAAATATTGTCTACTCTAAATTTAATGATGCCTTTTTCACCAATGTGTGATGCCACTAAAAATGCTTTGACAGATCATCCTGGTTGCTGTAACCTGCTTTCTAGGTATATTGATTACTGCTTGAAAGATATGGAATGTTTCCTCATCATTCTAGGATTCCGCTAAAAAATTCTTGTTAGTAGCCAATACAGTCTAAATTTGTTGTAATTGCATATCATTTTATATCCTCACCATAGCATAATATTGTCCATCAGTCTATCTTTTGCTAATTTTGTTTCTGCAAGTCAAGTTTTCCATCATTTATAGTTACCTAACTTTCTGGATGGCCTACATTTTGTGCAAGCAAGAACCGAATTGATTGTGGGGTCAAAAGATGTAAGGTCAGGGCCATTGTGCTTGAAAGGAAAAAAAAACTGTTCTCCACACATTAACTCATTTTCTCTGCCATCAAAAGTTGCCAAATATTGTAGATGGCTTGTATTTTGGTTAGAGAAGAAACCTATCAGTTTCATGGTTTAAAGGTCAATGTCATTGAAAGAAATAAAATGATGCTGAGGTCTCCACTATCTGCAAGTACTAGACCGTGTGGATATCTAGCACTTGGACTAAGGTGGAACCGCCATTCATTCCAGGACCAAAAAAGTCAAGGTCATTATGACTGAATGAAAAAAGTTTCCATACAGTAACTCAGGTTAACTACCATCTACTGTTGCCAATCTTTGCAAATTGCCTGTATTTGGAAGAACCCTCTTGATTTTGAGGTCAAAGTCGCTAAGAAAAACTGTTTCTTTACAATCTACACTTATCATACTTTATGGATATCTTGTGTTCAGGGTAGCGAAGAATCCATTTAATTTCAAGGTTAAAATATTATGGTAAATATCACATTGTCTGAATGAAGAAAAATGGTTTCCACATAATGAGTCCAGTTACCATCTACCCTATTAAAATTGGGGTGAAATACAGCCAGTCATGGTAACTGTGACAGAAAGTGGTAGAAAGGTTTCCAAACACTGAAATCATTTTATATCACATACCAGGACCAATCTCTGTGGATGACCTGCACTTGTAGAATGGAAGAAACCTGTAAATTTTTGACATATGGTTAAAGGTCAAGGTCACTGTGACAGAAAAAAAGGGTTTCTGCACAAAAACAAATCTTGTTATTGACATAGTGGACTATTTAACCTGGGTTAGGCATTTAATACTGCATTCATGGCGCTCTTGTTGTATAAGACAAGAATGTAGTAGCCAGAATGGATTATTTCATTAAATTTTGGTCATCTGATGCAAATGGTTGTAGCCATTGACTACTTTGGCTTCCACTAAAAGAAACTTAGTAAGTGGGGGTGTTTCATGACTTAATGCTCATTAACAATTTCCTGTTTTAGATTTTTCCAATCTAGCACATAGATTTCAAGCATGCCAGAAATGTCTGTTATATTCCTGATACTAATTTTATTTTGCTTGTATATTCACAAAGTCTTGCTTTATATCGATCATAAGTAAATTTAATTACAGCATTTTATCGAATAATGCCATTTATATGATAGTAATAGGTTGATTGAAACAACCTATTGCATCTTTATGTAAAACCTTATGTTTCTTTGACAGGTGTTTTAATAACATGATTACATCAGGTCCAAAAGAAGTAGCTGTATTGAAAATAGAAAGTGCATGCTCTCCTTTTTTACTGTACTTATTAGATTATAAGTCTTGTCTAGTCCTGCTGCATATTGCAGAGACCCAGATTATGACATTGCATAATGTGCCAGTAGATCTGGGTTTATTAGGACTAATCGGTGGAACAAAATAATAGACCTTGTTCTGCAGGTGCATTACATTACAACAGATCAGAATCTTTGTTGTTTGTAGTTCAACTCGACTTATAAGCAAGTATGTATAGAGCAGAATCGCTGTTTGAAATCGGAACAGATGCAGTATAACTTATTGAACTGTCTCCTGAGTCTCCTAAATCCCAGAGATTGAGACCACAAAATTCAATCCAGCACATATTCTTACTAAAAGATTTGGCTTCATGTATTCTGCCATTCTGAATTTTTGGCCCAATTTCAAATGCTACACAATAAAACCTGTCAAGAAAGACCAGCAGTCTTACTTTTTGACAGGAGTGGTCTTTCAAGACAGGTTCTACTGTCCTGTACACTGTTCATTGCATGCTTTAGATCTTTATAGTTCAATTTTACACACAATTAAGGCAAAGCGTATGTTATGACATCCATCTGTCAGTCTGTTCTCCGGTTTGTTTTCACACAATAACTTGAGTTCTCCACTGTATACAACTGACTTAGGTTTCATATGGGGTAAGAAAGAAGTATTGAAGTTTTCAAGTCAGAATGACCTACACTACATTATGTGGATACATGGAGTAAGGTTGAAGCATATAGTTTAGTATCAAAGGTTAGGGCCACTGTGTTGGAATAATGAAAAATGGTTTCAGCATATCAGGTCATGATGTCCATCCATCCATATGTTACATATTTTGTTTGTGCATAATAACTCAAGCTCTCCACCATCTACAATTACCAGACTTTGTAAACAGGTTTTATTTGGGTTTAGGAAGAAGTCTATCAGTTTTGGGGTAAAAATGGGCAAGGTCAAGCACACTGAGGCAGAAAAAAGAACTGGTCTCTACATCATAACTTTAGTTCAGCAGGAAAGACCTAGCACAGAATTTGTGGATGGCTTTCAGTTTGCATTGTTTTGTTATCAGACGGTTAAAGATCAATACCACTGTGTGAAAATGACAAATTTTCTCTACACAAAATTTTAATTCTCAACCACGCACCTTTGCAAATGTCTGTGAGCATCCTCTTGGGTAAGAAAGAAGCCTGTTGATTTGCCAGTCAAAAGGTCAAGGTTGTTGTAACTTATTTCACAGAAGTTTTTTTACAGAGTAAGTTTCTTCATCAAACTTGGTGGATTACTTGCACATAAGATAAAATAGAAATCTATTTATTTTGGGGTCTAAAAGTCAAAGCCATGATAAGTCTGATAGAAAATAATGGTTTCTGTGCAGTAAGTTTAGTTTAGTTCAAGATAACATACATTGACAAAAGGTCGTGATCATGAGATTTATTGAACATTATTCTTCTGTCAGCCATGCCATAATAATACCTACATGGAGGACTATTAAAAATGGGGCTTGCTGTACCATTCTTGCTACCATATATTCAAAAATTAAATTTTAGTCTATAATAGAATGAATTTATTTTATATGAATGTGTCTATGCAAAATTCCATAAAAATGTTTAAGTCTTGGAGAGTAAAGTTTTCAATAGTTTTGAGGTTCTCATAAACAGGAGAAAAATGAATGGTTTTTAATCATGTGGTCACATAATTTGAGAATTTAATATGAAATAATGTTGACAGGTACCCAGTCGTGAAGTTGATAAAGAGCCCAAGAAACTCTGGTCTCACTGGAACAGAGAGACAAAGCAGGTAAGATTCATGTCATGTACAATAACCAAAATGTTTTGTCTTTCATAATGCTTTGCAGCTTTTATCTCAATTCATGCTCTTTTTAAGACAGCTTGCAATACATGGAGTTATAATCAGGATGGTGGGGTGCTAATTATCTTTAAATTTCACAAATCTCTTTCCTTGATCGCTAGTGCAGTTTTTATGCACCAAGGTAATTGAGGCCATCTTGATTGGATCATGTCCATCCTCATCTATTCAGCCTGTAAATCTTGTCAGCATGAATGTACAAAGTTCTAGTCAATATAGATCAGCGAAATTTTGCTAGAATATTTGTACACACATGTTGATGACCTAATTATATTTTTTGGCCATTGCAAGAAAATTTTCAAGTTTTTACTTGTATGATTACTTATTGGAATTTTAGGACAATAATCAGTTGATAGATGAATACAATTTTGGTGGATGACCTAATTAAATTTTCAGGTTGAATGATAATTTTTATAAGGTAGAATGTATGATGTTATAATGTTGTCATTCTATGTCTGTTACCAGTTTTATTTCCACAAAATAATTAATAGCTGCCATATTGAATTGCCGAACATTTTCGATGGCTTGCAATTGAGGTGAGAAAGAAAATATTGACTTTGGAGTCAAAAACTAACTGAAGAATAAACCTTGTTTGCACACAATAGAGTTCTCGAATATGTTGGGGTATGGAAGAACATGATTTTTGGATCAGAGTGCAAATGTGTCGGTCACTATGATTATAAAAGAAAAGTGGTTTCCAGACATTAACTCAACATCGACACCCTCTGCATTAACTAGGCATTATTGATGGTTTGCACTTAGGGTAAGGATGAACCCAATCAATTTTGAAGTGAGGTCAAGGTCATTGTGACAAAAAAGAAAAACTGCAGTAACTATGCAGTAACTTCAGTTCTCAACCATCTACAGTTACCATGTTTGTAGATGACATGCACTTGGGATTAAGGGTTTCTGCACAAAATGTTAAGTTATCTACATTGAGGACTATTAAACACATGGCAGATATATGATGGTGATCTTTTTCTGTATTGTACGCATTAACGTCTTGGAGTTTTCTGATAGAAATCTAATTAGCACAGTTGAGTAAAAACCAGTTGATTTAGCCAAATCAAATTTAACATCCCTATTTGTATTCACATGTAGATGACTTGGCCATATATTTATGCAATTATATTATTATTTCAGATTTTTCTAAATTTCAGATTTATTAGATATATCAGTAGCACATTTCCTTTCTTTGATATTTGCCAAGAATGGGCAGGCATTGCAAAATTAAAAATCAATTTTCTTTTATTTCAATCTTCATTTGTGGTAAAACATGGTTGCCCATGTTTTTTTTTATTTAGGAAATTGATCTTGTCACAGAATATTATCAAAGTGATGAAGCAGCTGCTGTTCATACGAAAAAGACCAAACATAGCTGTTTATAGCTATCTCAATGTTTTCTCTGAATAATTGTTGAAATGACACATTAATTAGTTACGAAAAAAAACCATTTTCTTTTTTCAGTTTTTTCTGCAGTTTGCCTTCAAGTTGGATCCAAAATTACTCCATCCACCTCCTCCACCACCACCACCACCTCAGCAGCATCCACCAAGTGGTCCTCCTCAAGTTCAGCTACCCCCTCCCCCAAGGCTACCTCCCCCACCCAGAATGCCACCTCCTCCCCCTATGGCCCCTCCCCCACCTGTACCAGGTGGGGCAATGGGACCAATCATTCCAAGACCTCCTCCACCAATGCCTCCTGGACCCCCACCAATGGCCCCACCACCAATGCCTCCTCCAGGTGTCCATCCTCCAGGAATTCCCATCCGAGCTCCACCACCACCTCCAGTACCCCCACCACCTGTACCTCCCATGTCATCACCAGGTGGGCCCTTGCCAGCAGTACCACCACCACCACCACCTCCCCCATCAAATCCTCCATCTTCAAATTAAGACCATTTGACTGTGTTTCATTGATCTCTCATGCATCAGCTGTTGGAACCATAATTGTTTACATCTTAATTGGAGTTCTGATCAAGGAACCATAATTGTTTACATCATGATTGGAGTACTGAAGAAGGAACCATAATTGTTTACATCTAAATTCGAGTACTGATGAAGGAACCATAATTGTTTCCATCTTAATTGGAGTTCAGATGAAGGAAACATATTTGTTTACATCTTAATTGAAGTACTGATGAAGGAACCATAATTGTTTACATCATAATTGGAGTACTGAAGAAGGAACAATAATTGTTTCATCTTCATTGGAGTGCTGATGATGGAACCATAGCTGATGAAGGAACCATAATTGTTTACATCCTAATTGGAATACTAATGAAGGAACATAAATGTTTACAACCGAATTGAAATACCAAGTACAAGTAGTTTTATTTAGCATTCCATTCAAATTCGCAATCACTGGCATGAATGAATTTCTGAAAAGACACCTCACAGGATTCAGAGAAGACACATATATAACATAGAAAATACTTTGTGTTGGCAACCATTTCTTGTTGATCCAAATCATTTCTTATTGTAAGAGAATCTACACAACTGTTGATCAATTATGGAACAAAATTTGTCTATATGGACATTATTTCATAAATGTATCACTTTTTAATCATTAAAGTGTAATTAAAATATGCAGTCATGTAGTAGCTACTTTTAAAAATGTTTGCTTTCCATATTTAGACAAAATATGTGCAGAAAAAAAGAGTAAAGCTTGTAACAAACACAAGTTGTCTTTTAACAACAGACAGTGAGGGCCTTTCTGTTGTATACAAAAAAATATGATTTTGTATACCAGGATATTTTCATCCCAGTATATAATTGAGATCTTTAAATATGTAATACTTGTGACTCAACTATTTCAGTCAGCAAGTTGCTTAATATTTTTTCTCTAACTCTGTGTGTGTGTGTGCCTATCTATCTATCTATATATATATATATATATATATATATATATATATATATATATATATATATATATATATATATATATATATATTTGTAACTGTATCAAGATACAAATTTAATTTTGTCAGTATTTTTGACTTGTTTTTTTAAATTAGTTGTGCAGTCAAACCCACTTATCATGACCTCAGTTATCTCGAGAACCTGTATGTGTCAAATGTTTTGGTCCAGTCCAAAAAAAAAGCCTTTTTTGTTATGCTATTTTTTCCCTGCTTATCTCAGCCTCAGTTAAGTCGATAACCCAGTTATGTCCGGCATAAGTTTCGGTCCAAAGTAACATGGACCTCCTTAATTCAACGAATTGCAACTTTTCATGTCCATCTCAGAGAAATTTTACATGAAATTATCTGGTGTTTCCACTATTGCTGCTACCTCGTACTGGCAAGGATGGAAAAAGTCAGTACAAGACCAAATTTTACTAGTAGAAATGTTAATCAACCAATCATGGTTAAAATTATGTAAACAATACTTTAAAGTAAGGAAAAATGAATGCATGTATCTCTGAAATTTACGTAAGCTGCATTCAAAAAGGACATTATCACATGTCTACACCATGACAATTATAGCTCATCCCATAGAGTATCACGAATTAGATCTTATTTATAAGTTGAACAATTATCAGGTTAACATCATTAAATGTAGCTAAAAATACCTAATTTGGTTTACACAATATTTTTAAAACAAACTCAGTAAGAATTAAAGTGTTTTCAATCTTGGTGTGAGTGTAAGTCTTCAACTTCATCATGGCTAGATCATGTGACTCACAATAATCTATATAAAAAAAAAAAAAACCCGCAAAACTCCAAACTAAGCTGCACTACCTCCCACTCCATTGGTTATTAATTTGTTTTAAACAAATGTAAATAAAAGCACCAATGGTATTGTAAAAAAATGTCTATTGCGCCCAGTATTTTTTTATGAACATGAAGATCACTGTACCATGATTACATACTCTTAAGTACAATTGCAATGAAGCAAAAGGTAACCAATAGGATTAAAATTTGAAACGGGAAAAAAGAGTGCTTTCATTTGTGTTGTTTTTATCTAGAATTTCAAAGTCTTGCAATCCATCAAAGAGATTAGCTGATTATCCTTCTGGTGCTGTGTTCTTGCCAACTCTCACTGATCAAAGTCAGGAGGGATGGAACTACAACTGTATGAATGGAATAAGTTGTCTTCTAATTGTATGAATGGGAAAAGTTAGCTTCATACAGAATTTGATGCTGAAACAGTTAACTTAAAAGACATTTTACAGTTTGTGCATGAATACCGACAGTCCTGTCTTTTCCAGTAAAGAAGCAAAATTTTTCAGCAAAAATCTGCACATACTGATGTAAAGGAACCTCTGACGATAAAAAAAAAAGATTGATTTTCATGCACAATATTGGTTAGTTTCATTTTTTCACAAGTAAACTCTAACAAAAGGGGGCCCTGAGTGGCTGAGTGGTTTAAAGCGCTCTCCGTTACGGATCACTGCCATCTCACCTCTGTCTGCGAGTGTTCGAGTCTACTGGGTTTGACTTCATCAAGCAAGTAAATTTGGACTATAAATTTTAATATCATTTTTAGGATTGCTTCTTCAACAGACACAAATCAAAGTACAGGTAAACCTTGCCATAATGTGATCATCATGGTCCATGAAATTATGTTGCTATGTATGTAGGATAAATTTATAACAAATAATATCAGACCCAATGTTGGCAAGGCTAAAGTTGAGACAGGGACCAGTCAAGCCTAACTCCAACCGAAGCCTAGCTTTAACATTCCTTTCAGGGGGCCCCCGAGTAGTCGAGTGGTCTAAATCGCTCTTCGTTACAGATCACTGCCATCTTACCTCTGTCTGTGTGTTCGAGTCTAGGATTCGGTGAATGTGGATATGTGAGAAAGCTTGCCAGTAGCTTCTCGTGGATCGATGGTTCTTTCCGGTGATTTCTCGGTTTCTTCCTCCACCATTAATACTGGCCACCATGAATAGCCTATCGTGTGCTGAAAAATGGCGTTAAGCCCAACAACAACAACAACATTCCTTTATTAGCTCCTTGCTGTGCTTGAAAGAAGCTCATTCATCAAAAATAAGTCTTTATTACATTTAGGGCAATGATCTGGAAATCAGTTCATTGTCCAACCACCACCATCACAAGTGTAAGTAAAAATGATTCAACATTTTGCAAAATTTTTAATAACCAGATATTGAGCCGTGGTCTGTTGCAAAGATTACTATTTTTAAGATCAACAAAGGAATAACATGGCTGCAACCTACAAAATTGCCATTCTTATGTAATTATAGTGACCTGTAAATGAGTTTTTCATATTTTATTGAATTATTGCTGAAGATCCATTTCTCAAGATTAATAAAGTTTTGAATAATAATGCCGTGTTGTGATCTAATTGAAAATGGGAGGCTTTAATGTAGCTGTGTTAAATCTAAATTCATGTTATAACGTGTTTTAGTGGGGTTCCCTATTACATGTGAAATATTTCTCGGAGTAGACTTTAAATGGAAAAGGTGTTATATCCAAATTCATGATATAATACAGCATCTTGTAGGAAGATTCACCTATTCATGTAAAATTATTTCCTTGGGGAAGATTCCCTGTATGTGTGTAATTTGGCATGTTATTTCTCAGATGGGTCTTTATATGGGAAAGGAAATAAAAAATAGTGTTAAAATATCTGCAGATTTAAATATATCTTTAAGAGACATTCGGGTTAGAACCTTAATATGAATATTTTTCAAACTGTTCCATTATTGACAGTGCATAATTTTTGGCATAAAAATACATTTAAGAATTATGGTTGTATATATGACTTGCAACAACAGCTGAGACATTTTTGTATCTTTGGAACACATTTGAATCTTGGATATTTTCTATTTATTTTATGTTACATACAGACTAAGTGGTTAAATGTTTTTCAACTGCAGTCACAGAATTTAACTTTTTGTGATGAATTTCATCTTCATACATATTCCTTTGATCAGACTAATAAATGCTGTACACCATGCAGTTGTCTTTCTTCTTCAGCAGCATAGAGTATGAAAAAAGAGATGGCTATAAACAAAATTAGGATTGTAAATTTGTAGCAATTTTTTCCCCATGTGTCAGTTAAATCCTTTTATACCACTGTTTCTGTTTATGCTGTCCCAAACGTCATGGTAATTTACTAGAATGCCTATGTAGCTAGATTTATGTGGCTCTGTCAGCACATTTAATGCCTTTGTTGAATGGAAACGCCAAGGATTGTTTTAATTCAAGGGATTTTTTTTCACCATCCACAGAGGAAGTTCATATTCTGCAAAGAATAATATTATAATTATTTAATTATTATAATATTGCTATGCCAAAACCAAAATTAGCAAATTAGTTATGGTGTTTAACAATAGGAATTACTCTTCTAAACTACTTATTTTAAGCATAAAGTTTGTGTAGCTTCTTTGCTCACATTGTATTTACAGCATCCTTGTCCTGCCACCATATTTAGTCGCTTATATGTTACATTAAATTGCAACCAAAAAAACTCCTGATCTGCTATAACATAATGTGCCAGATCAGGGTCTGTGCTGTTTGTTCTACTGGTTACTCCTAACAAACTGCACAAACCAAGATCTGCTGGTGCATTATATAATGGCAGAGCTGTGTCTGTGCAGTTTTGCAGAAGGACTTATAAGCAAGTATAATTGGGATGTTATTTTTTCCTTCTACATTTAATTGATCCAGATCCATCTTATGTTTTTGGACTAAGAAATGTTTCAAATAAATGCCTTATAATAGTAGTTGTCTCCCTTGCATTGCTGCTTATAGGTTTGTACCATATCGGCATTTCCTGGCAAGTTCATGAATCACTGCACTACATTAAATCCCTTATGTTCATTTTGTTGGGGTTTTTTGGAAGATATGAAATCCAGTTAAACAGTTACAGGTTTGATCATTGTGTATGCATTAGGTACCAACTTGGACCCAGCAGATCAAAAAATCAGTATTGGTTAATTGTTCTGTTATTAGTTGCATGTGAATGAAACTGATATTTTTGTGCAGATGATGTTTCAAGAACCCAGCCAAATCACACCATTTTCTCAATCAAATATTTTCCCCAATCCTATTAGGTCAAGAGGCTATATTCAATTAACATTTTATTTTCATTTACATTGTCATCCTATACAAAAGACAGGAGGCTACATTCAGTTAACATTTTCAGTTTAGGTTAAATGCTGTTGGCTAGGTATGGAAAATCAATAGTCACTAGTGAAGATATGTCATCTAATTGATGTAGTAATAAAAAAAATGGATTGCACTTGTAGCACTGCAAACAATGCTTATCACAGATGTTTAGCCATTTACTCTAATGAATAGAATAGTGAAAATTTAATAGTTCAGATTGTGCCATGGATATATTTAGTATGTATAAATATAGCCACCTCGTCTGTAGAGATCACTACAGAATAAATGCAGATCCATATTAAAAGTAGCAATATAATCTCCATGATTAGGAAACAGTCTGAAAGGTTCACAAAAAACAAAGCAACAATATTATGTGAATGCTTGAAGCAAACTAGGAAATCAGAGTCACTCCAGAAAGGACCCAGTGTTGTGAGGATTTCATACATAAAAGTCATATGACACAATGGTAAAAAAAGGCTGGCTCACGAAATAAAAATAGGCTGATACAGTCAAGTTCAAATGCAATGTGTTCCCATGAAACAACAGGAAGTCAGAGAGACTCCATTTCTCATATGGACTTATCACAAAGATTCATGTGACATGATAAGCAACAAAAATAGCAAAGGGCCCAGGAAATTCATTTGTTGGGGAATACAGGGATCAATTGTTAAAGTTATTTTGTAAGATAGCTGGGGTCAAGCTAGACTTCAATTTTAGGGAGAAGTGACTTCTTATGGACAGAACAGGGAGAAGTGAGAGCTCAACAGGGGTAAGTGGATGGGATGTGAAGCAAGAAATGCAATATATATATATATATATATATATATATATATATATATATATATATATATATATATAATGTGTTTTCTTATTTTAAGTATGCCTTCTATTTTCTAGTAGAAAATGTTCTTAGTTTGGCCATATGACTCCAAAAGAGAATAATATAAACTGAATTGTAACAAAATTTAGCTGAGTGACTAGATTACATTATTGTAATTGCAAGTTGGTAAAAATGCTTAATAAAGTGTTCTTAATTTTTTTAAATATTATTTTTTTGTAAAATACTTTTTAAAAGTTTACAATAATAGCACTTTCAAAGATTTATAAATGCATTTGATACAACCCCCTGTACCATGTACATGAGGGCAAATGTACAAGTGTCCTCATTTCATTGTTGTGGATAAAACATTACCGTAAATATTTATACATAACACACTAAAATTACAGACATGGATCCTTTCTAATGGGTATATGAACTAAACCCCTATTTCCTCCCGAAACAACACAGACGTAGAGTCCATCTATTTTTATAGAAGGGTTTTCATAATGTAATCACTTTATATAACTTCGAAAAACAAGTTTGTTTCTATCATCAAAGGATAATATGCCTAAATCATGTAGTGATAGGGGCCTTAGTTGCTAACTTGGGAAATGGTTAATGGTCTATCAGCTATCAAAATACATGCCTGCGAATGTTCAATAGTGTGTCAGTGTAATTGATATCAAAACAAGGTCCAGCTCCCGATGGTCTTAAAATTACCTCCCTTAGTTCCAATGCGCATGCCCACACAAAATTCCAGTTCGGATAGTTCAGAATCTTAACTGTACTACAAATCATTATGGTTAAACCAATAAACAACTTGTATATGTGTAACATCTTTTGTTCATACTAGGAGAATAATTATATAATTAGATTCGGTGTCCATACTTTTATTATATCCGATAATAAAATAATATTTACTGTCCATACTTAAATGATATTGATTTAAATATAGTCCTTATTTATATTATACCAGATATATATATATATATATATATATATATATATATATATATATATATATATATATATATATATATTTATATTTATAATCCATAATTTCAGATGCATTTGAAGGAACGTTTCATTTTGCTCTCCGATTTTAAACATTTATTGTACATGTTTGGCTGCATAACTTTAACGAAAATCATTTCAGTAATTTGCATTTTTCATACTTTGATATGTCCTTCTTGCTCAGTTATTTTCTCAAAGGCTAATAGTTCGTTTATAACACGAGTCAAGAAAGTTATAACACGAGTTCGATAAGAAAATTATAACACGAGTTCGATGCGTCAGCTGATCTGTAATGCTAAATATTTTAGACCAGAAATGTTTTTTGAAATGGAACAAAGTATATTAATGTATTCAGAGGAACCAAACAAAGCAATAATTACATTAGCTGTTATAAAGATAAAGGAATGTAATTAATAAAGATTGAATATTTATTCATATTTGGGTGTAAATATCGTACAATACTCTCATTAATTAACATGCCCAATGACATCTATTTGTTTCGTTTTCTTTTTGGTAGTGGTGTGGGAATGGTTCTCACATCTTTAAACAATCAAAAACAGTATTTCCTCATATACTATTTTCTTTTCTTGCCTTGTCCAGTCAGATATGACCCTCCATTCATTCAACTTAATATTTAATTATTTACATTCTCGTTTGTTTTCTCAAAACTTGTAACATCAAGCATCAGATGGTGCATGCAATAACTTTCAAGATGATTTTTCTTTGCTTATGCTGACACATTGTAATAACTCTCAAATTTACTGGAGTCTTTAGACAGCATTTCTGATTGCCACCAACAAATTTATCTGAAACAGCTTTCTTAAATTTAGTTTAATTCTTTTTGACTTTCCATGCATCAAATATGTCAAATAAAAGATTCAATTATTTCAGATTCCGTCCTATTACTTTGTTTCGCCTTTTAAATCAATATTGATCCACGTGACCGGATGTAAAAATTGCAAACAGGATGATTTAAGAAAGAGACTGTTTGACACGCTCTTCAAGTCAATAATAAATGGATAGTCACAAATATTCATATTTGTTGTCTTTATCTATCAGTCGCTCTTTCTATCTTAGCACCATTATATGCTCGTTTTTAACCAGAAGTATGCTTATGTAATATACGTATGCGAACACATTCATTCAAGCATATACATACCCATGCACCAGATGAAATGAGACAGACAGATATATAGACAGTCAGACAAATAGGTGAGAGCCAAAAATTTCATATACATACATAGTGTATCTAATATCAATATTTCTCCAAAGTGTATACTCCAAAAATTCCAACCGTTCATGGAAATAAAATTAAAATAATCATCAATGAGACTCGTACGTGCGCCTGTCTTTTCAAGCGTGGATGACATTTGTGCCTTTTGAAGAAAAAAAAATATATCCTTCCTAGATATAACTCAAGTTATTTCATGAAAAATTTAATGAACATCAATAGAAATGCAACAGTCAAAATCGATAATAAAAGATATATATGGCGGAAACGGAGATGCGATTTCGTTTGTAGATAAAATTACACAGCATTCACAGTGATCATTCATGGAATTTAAGCCAATTGGTGACAATTTTATTTTATTTTATTTTATTAAACTATATTACTGTTGGCAATTTACGGAATCATGGTATTTTCCGCGTAATATAATTACAACCCGCCTACAATATGCAATTTATAAACAGAATTACATAATAAAAAGAAAATTTTTATTTCTAGTCGTCTTTAAGAAGATAGAAATTTTTATCGTTGTCGTTCAACCTCCATTACCTACAATAATTAAAGCTGTAATAAACATATTTTAATTATTCTTCAAGCGAGATAATTTGCAGTAAAAATCATTTTACGCAGCGATACACTTTCGAACAATTAAATAATACAAACTTGAGCATTAGGTAGTAATGGAAAGATAATGAAGTTTTGAAATGGGCAGAGAATATTTCTTTGAAAGCTGGGAACAGCGCAAGTTACTGAAATAAAAGCTGATGAAAAAACAGTTGATCAAATATTGACAGAATTTCTTTTTAAGATAGTGATAGTGATCTTGCTTGCGGAATGTGAGAGGTCTGTCACATTTTCTCAATATACATCCGCCATCTTTATTGATTGAATTATCCTGAAGGGAGCGGCACCGAGACGCCCTCTGGTGTTTTCAAAGGGAGATCATAACCGTGAAATGGTCTATAACACAATGCTAGAATAAATCCGCCGAAGACGAAGGGGCATCAAAAAAAGTATGATTTGCCAATGAACCCCTTTAAAAAATCACAGGGCGAGGTCGTTTTTGCTTTCCTAACAGAAAAAGGAGATGTTTACATTTTTAGGCGACTTAATCGCCTACTTCGCCTGGTAGCGTGACACCTGAGAAAGTGATATCCTCTTTGGCAAGACATTTTCGTCTCTAACTATTATGTTCACTATTCATTTAGTTGTCCTTCAAATGTTTCCCATTTCTTCTTCCATGTCCTTTTTCATTTTTGCGAGATCCTCTTCTGTTTGCTTTTAACTCATTTTGTCTGGTCTAGATTCCATCACAACGGTATATATTTTACGCTTAGATAAGTTCAATGATCATCAATTATGGACATTTGACCTTTATTATAAATTTAAGAAGAATGACCGTCTCAGCTATGTCAGAACTGTGCCAGCTACCAGTACCGAAGGATGTCATAGTACTCATGAATAAACCTGAAACAAGACAAGGACCAGTTCCACCCTGGAATCTTTATGGCTCTTTATGCATTGACATAGCAACGCTGCCTTGTAATTTATGCGAACATTTTGTTCTTTTTCCCAATGGAGGAGCTTTTTTTTATTTTTTCAAATTTATTTAGACAGCTGAGTATATCTGAACCGCAATTATTATATAGTGATGGTAGCGAAATGGCTCACAATTACATTGAACAATGCTCACCTGAGACAAATGTTTGACTAAGACGTTTGGATGTGTAATCCATAGCTAAACGCCTAGACCAAAGCAGGCAGTTATTAATGCACAATAAAGAATAAAATATTACATGATCATTACTAGGGATAACCGACTTTTGATCCGGAAATCGGATTCCACCGGATAGTATGAACTTCCGATTAATCGGAGTCGGACAAGGCGGGAACGATTGATTCGGATAATAAAAATAATAAAGTTGATTTTCTATAGCACCGTATCTAACACTGCGTGTCATTCGATAGTGAGCTAATAAAGTTAAATAAGCAGTAAGAAAAGTCCAATATGGTCAACACAACGTGGTGAAACGATAATACTTGATTAGACCGAAAGATTTAAATATATTAAAATATTTTAATGCACATGGGCATGACGCACGCAGTTTAATAGAAAAAATCTAATAATCAAAATTTATAACTTCCAAGTTCTTTGCAAGAAATAGTAACATCTCCGTTTTTTCAGCGGACACGTCTTTCGCAAATAGCACATGCGGTGCTAAAACTTCTGTCACTTTTGACGCTAAAGGGCTGTATTGAACAAAAACGTTTAGTGACAGCTGCCAGAACAAAAGCTGGAACGTTTTTTTTTTCGGGATTGCCAGTGTGTGTGTGTGTATATATATATATATATATATATATATATATATATATATATATATATATATATATATATATATATATATATATATATATATATATATATATATATATATATATATATATATATACATATTCTAAGCTAAATAAGAATATAATTCATGCTGGCACGTGAATTCAAATGACAGGGATGCATAGGGAAGAGTTTAGTCGTATGTGCTAGAGGCAAATAACTCCTGGTAGTAGGCATGTCCGATTAATCGAATCGTATCCGGAATCGGAAAAAGTTTATGCCCAAAATCCGGAATCGGAAATCGGTAGAAAAAAAGCTAATCGGTTATGCCCTACTCATTACATGTTACCTGGCATTTGGCGTTCTCTTCGATCCACTGAAATCAATTAGTTTATGTAAATTTAAAGTGCCACAATTTCGGTATAATATCTCGCCAAACCTAAGTAAGATTTTCAATTAGATGGCAGGTCTGAGCCGATATTTATTATTGTGCATTTGTTCTACCGCACCAGTGAATATGGACTTTTGTGCCATTTGTTTTCCCTCCTCTAAACGTGCCAGCAAGAATTTACTTTCTTTTTTCTAATGTTGCTATATAATTACAGGTGTGAGTCGGTTTTACTTCAATGATGATTATCTTCATATTTTGACTGGTCCAATAATTTTTTAATTTTCTTTTAGAAATACTCGACTGATTGGTCTAGTAATTTTTTAATTGTTGTGCAGTACTGGACTGACTGGTCCAGTAATTTTTATATTAGTTTATAAATTAGTTCTGAAATTTTAATTCTCAACGATGTGGTTCTTTTTATTAGGCGTATATTTTGAAGTTTACAATGATCAAATAATTTTTGGTGTTTTCGTAACCCTACGTGGAATATTGAAACAAAATATGAATGATCCGTCACTCAATATTTTTTAATTTGAATTCAGCAAAAATGCTGAAAACAAATGTACTTCCTTAAAACCGAAATAAGCTAATAACTCTATCGTAAAGGGCAGAATAAAACTTCAAAGTGTACTTCCTCGTTATATGTACGGTTCAGCAATAATTAAATTTGTAGTAAAGCCTTCATTAGAATTATTCTCATAACAGACCGTACGATAAACTCATAAACCAATAAAAGTGAAAATGTTTAATTCAAAGAAAACTACAAATAAAGAATATGTGCAATATCTTTATATTTTATAAAAATCATTCTTTTTAAACACTAACCAAAAAAAAAACATTGGTAAGGTGGCACTCTACAGTTTCGTATTTAGCATAGGGTTAAAATTTTAAAGAAAAAGAGTTTCTTCGGGTTTCCTCACTAGTTATACTGATGTTTTAAAAGAGACTTTGTATATCTTAGGTATTGTTCAAAGAACCTTTAATTCCCTTTATTTTGATGTATGATTGATGGGTGTAATGTGGGTTAGAGAATATACAGCTTGACCTTACTGCAGATGTGCACCATTCAAAAAAGTGCTAGCTCTACTTTCTCATTTTCACTTCTCGAACTTCAGAGGTAAATTGTAAAAAAAGAGCCGATAACTTTTTTTACATTTTATGTATTTCGTAATTCAGTCATTGCACTTTTAGAAGCTGGTATTATCTAGTTTGGCAAAATTCATTTTCCATATTTTAATAGCTGCCAAGAATAGTGTACTTTAGACAAATTTTGGTTGATTTTTGGAGCAGTAGGGAGCAGTCATTTTAGTTCGCAGTGTCCTAAGCTCATTTTAAATTTTCAAAAGTACAATATCCAAAGAAATTTCATCCACATTACATGAAAGTAGTATATAGGTATGCCAACATTCTCTCCATTGTGCATGTTTAAAATGCAAACAACTTCACCTTACATACATCACTCTCTCAAAAGTACATAATAACTGGTGAGCGCCACCTAACTAATGTATCGGTAGCTAAATCTTTATAGGAAACTCTTTATAAAAATGGCGGGACTTTATGTTTTACTTTCTTTTGTAAAAGGTCCTGCCTGTTTGGATATAAGTGCAAATAAATTACAAATTGTACAGACCCAAATATGCTGCAAATGCGCCAGCAGAACTGGGTATATGCAGTTTGTTATGAGTAATTAGTAGAACAACATGGACCTTGATCTGCTGGCACATTATGCGACTGCATATCAGGGTATTGCTTGTGGCTGGACCCAACTTTTTTTAACAGAGGACGTATCTCCACAATAACATGATTTATTATCGGTATTTTGATTTGATGTTACAACGTCGAAAACCATTTTGGAGGCATTTGTACCATGATGCAATTAGGAAAAAAAATTTGAGTCAATAAAATACAAAGTATACGTAATTATTACCTTTTTGGTTTTAAACATAAATATAATTAAACCAAATATAGACATATTGGATAGACCATTTCATCCATTGCCTGCGTTTGATAAGCCAATATAAAAGAATGCATGCTTTCTTTTTAATTCAGAAGCATAATAAACATCAGTAATAAATTGTTAAGAAATTGATGACAACCCCATTCTTACTGAAGAAGTAGAAGTTACAGTTAGGTTACTAAAGAAAGGAAAGTTAGCCGGCATTGACAACATACCAGCAGAGCTCATTCAAGCAAGAGAATATATAGTCACAGTCCTAACATCAATCTGCAACAAGATATGGCAGATAGGAGAATGACCAACCACATGGACTCAGTCCTTGGTCAACTTGCTTCCCAAGAAAGGAAACATACAGCTATTCCAAACTACAGAACCGTCACTTTGTTCAGTCATCCGAGCAAAGATACGCTGAAGATAATGCTCAGCAGAGTAAAAGCCTCAAGCCACGAAAAACTGCTGAGAAGCAGGCATGCTTCCGAGCTGAAAGGAGCACCACATAACAAATCTTTAATCTCAGATTCCTTTGAGAGAAAATATTTCCAGCATCAGCAGAATCTATACCACGTCTTTATAGATTTCAAAAAGGCCTTTGATAGGGTATGGCATGCAGCCTTATTGGCAACTATGAGGAAGTGCAACATCAGCTCAAACCTGGCGCAGGTTGTTGAGACCTCTATAGTCACCAGAGAAGATTGGTTTCAAACATAAGTCGGAGTCAGATAGGGATGTATACTGTCACCTACACGTTTCAACATTTTCCTGGAAAGGATCATAAAGGATGCCTTGCGTGACCACAAGGGAATTGTCAACATCGGAGGCAAAATAATAACCAGCCTTCACTTTGCAGATGATATTAATGGTCTAGCAGGAGATTAAAAAAAAAACTGGCTGACTTGGTTGAGCGCCCCGACACAACCTCCACAGCATTCGGTATGAATCTGGAAAGAGTCACAAGCTTCACTTGGGATCAATTATCACAAATGAGGGCTCCAGACACTTTGCATGATTGCTCAGATAAAAGCAGAAATTAGAAGGTTGAGACCAGTATGGAAAGAATCTAACATTGCTTTTGGTTTCAAAATAAGGCTGATGCGCTCGATTGTCATATCCATATCTATATTTCTGTATGCTTGTGAAACATGGACACTCACATCAGATCTACAAAGAAAGCTTCAATCCTTCGAAATGAGATACTACTGCAAGATCTTGGGCATCTCATACATTGACAATGTAACCAAGTCCACAACAGGATCCAACGAGCCATTAGATCCTCTGTAGACCTCTTGACCACAGCAAAAAGTGCAAACTGAAGTGATGCGGTCATGTTTCAAGATTATCTGGACTGGCAATAACAATTTTGCAAGACACAGTGCGAGGGTGCATAAGAATGGGCAGACAAAACAAATGAGATAGGAAGACAACATTAAGGAGTGGACAGGCATGGGATTTAGAGATTCCAAAGGGCAGTAGAGAACAGAGAAAGATGGAGAGAATTGGTTTTAAGGCAACTGTTGTGCCCCAACGACGTCTTTGATTAAGGGATTGATTTTGATGATGATGATGATGATGATGATGATGATGATGATGATGATGATGATGATGATGATGACGATTATGATGGTGATGATGATGACGACGACGACGACTACGATGATGATGTAATTGTTCCTGTTGTCCCTTAAACATTAACACATATTAATGAATCTTGAATTGTTTCTCTCAGATTTCTGAACTTAAAATACTTGGTCTTTGCCCAAGACGATATACTAAAATATTTTAATCATGCTTGTACAAAGAATATAATACAACAAAACTGGTATTCATTACCATTTGATCGTCAAATTTATGGCTTGAGAACGGCATTTGCGCACGATTAGTAAGTCTCGCCCAGGGCGATGATGATCGCCCGCCAACGATTTTCCTGCAATTTAATTTTCACTATCTGTTTTGGCACCCCAAGACATCTAGCACCCGGGGCAGCCGCCCCATCCGCCTCCCCAGCCTCCAGTACACAAATGGAGGACGTTCAATTTGTATATGCATGTTAATCAGCAGATTCTCTCTGGAGTCTGCGGTGAATATTAAATTCAGTAAACCACGTGAATAACGAATTATGTGTTGTAATCCAAATGGTATATTTAATGCCATAAATTGAGAAAGCAGTGGTGTCACTAGTGGGGTGCGGGCAGACCACAACGGCTGACACCATCAAGAAGTGGACACCAAAATGACTGTCTATAAACTCTTTAAATGTTTGTGCAGGAAAGAAGAGTATGGTGGTGGCACAATTGGTTACCGAACTAAGTGATACCAACCCTAGTGATGCCACTGTGAGAAAGTATAGTTCCAGAGAAAATCTTTAATATTCCAGATATTGCAAAAATATGACGTGCTCATGCAAAAGGGGAAAGGCATTCTGTACCAGTTGTTGCCAAGTCACAGTAGTAAACAGAGTAATGAAAGAACAGATAATCAAGCCAAATCAAGTATACAGTTTTTGACTGTTTTCAAATATCGTCATACTTGGCTTGCCGATCGGGTACCAGACAAATACCTGACTCGTGCATACTTCCTGAAGGATTAACCTCGACCAGAGCACAAGCCCAGGCAGTGTCCGCTTACAATGGAATCGGGGCCCCGAGTGGCCGAGTGGTCTAAAGCGCTGTCCGTTACGGATCATTGCCATCTCACCTCTGTCTGCGTGAGTTCGAGTCTTGGATTCGGCGAATGTGGATATGTGAGAAAGCTTGCCAGTAGCTTCTCGTTGGTCAGTGGTTCTTTCTGGTGATTTGGCCGCCATGAATAGTCTATTGTGTGCTGAAAAATGGCCTTAAGCCCAACAGCAACAACAACAACAACAATGGAATACATTTTTGTCGACTATTTCGGCTTAAACCCCATAAGGCAAAATGATTTTAACCTGAACAGCATGGAGCCAACATTCTCCTGAAAACCGTCTAATGCTACCAAATACGTATATACTCGTACTTATATCCTAGCGAACTAAGACATGTGACTTTTCCGCGAATACAAGTTTATTACACTATACCACTAGGCATGTGCGACGCTCGTTCACGCCACGCACTGAACACTCTTTCAGAATACACCGCTACCAGAAGACTGTCTTGACCTCAGGGTCATCTACACTTCAGTACATAATGTCCGCTCATTAGTCCAAGAGCATGTCTTAACAATATAATCCAATAAAAAAAAATACAACGGAATGTTATCTGACAGCAGATATCGTGACTGTCTATATATTGAGAAGTCTGCCAAGTGCTTCTTGTATGCTCGTCAACTACGATGATGCATAACATCCTCCTATAGTTACGGTTGTTTATACACGAGGCATTTGCCAGGAAAAATTTTAAGAATTTCCTTGACTATAATAACTGAAAGTTTAAGGAAGCTCTTAAGAACAGACCCTGATAAAGTATCTTTTTACACACCTGATACAAAATTCTAACGATTCCGGAAAAGTCACGAATAATTCTGTTCTACGATTTTACTCGCCCTAATAACGAGAACCTGAAACAAATTTAATCGCCATTTTATCAGTGTTATGCTACCACAGGTCCTTCTGAGTGCTGTATATTCACCGGCGTCCCTTACAAGCAGGGCCGACAAGCCCGGTCCCTTAAGGAGGCCTGGGCTGAACAACACTTTTTAATTTTATAAAAGAAAAATTTTGTTTGAACAAGAACGAGAAAAGCCCCGGGTGTTTTTTATTCCAAGGCCCATGATCGCTTTGTTGCCGTGCTTACAAGCCGACACTTGAAATGAAATGGTATCGTCCACGATATCATAAAGCCATGCTTTTGACGAATATCGCATTTGGTGTCAGGTTCTACGTAACATATTATGATCTCTTGCACCAGAATATTTGTCTTGGTTTAGTTCATATAAAGACCATGATTTGTTTGGTGAAAATTATTAAGTAACGTGGCATTTTTCTTTTATTGAATGCTATCATCACTGGTATCAGTTTTCTTTATCAAACTGTGTGTTCGTTCGTTTTGATTACTGACTTGTGATGTTGACGTTCCCTATATACACCTTGATAATACTGATCAATTTTGAAAAAGCAATCCGAATAAATTTTGTATACCTTTGCCAAAATCATGCACACGGTTGGACTCTCATGATAAGACCGCTTTAGCCTGCAGTGACGATCTAAACGAAGTTACATTTCCTTCTTGAGAAAGTAGACAAAGAAAGGTAGACCAGCAATCTATACCTTATTTCGAATTTGATGGTTGTTTTTATTTGTCGTGAAGATAACCTTCCTTTACTTGGGTTTCAAGAAGTATGACTTTCCCATGTGTGCTCCTCAAAATTTACATTTCTCGGAACTATCGGCTAAGTACATTGAGAAGGAGATATGTCTCACAAACATTGAGCATTGAACAATATTCTCAAGGGTTGTTCCAGTAACTATATGACGTCAAGTAGTAAGACAACACTTTCAAGGCAAATTTGCATCCGAACATGGTATCTGTTTAAATTGAAAATGCTGCCTACCCAGAGTTCTTTCCTGTTGTTGTCTTTTCTTGATTATTACGAGCAACCTTTAAAATCTATACAACTGAAACGCAGACGCCGGCGAAAAGGAGGGTGGAGCAAGCGCCCTTTCCTCGGGATTTCACCTCCAAACATGATTTGGCCTACATCAGTAAACTGTAATAGCTGACCACTACATGTTTGCCACCAACACCACCACGACCACCACCAAAGCAAATATAATTCTGCTAGCGGACCTGAACTGAAAACTTTAATCTGAAAGACGAGCTTGTCTTGTTTTTTGCTAAGGATATTACGCGTTAAACACAGCAGCTTTAACGAGTCTTTTTATAAACAGACCTTACTTTGGTGTCTTTTATCTAATAAATTCAAATGCTAGCAAAAAAAGGAAAATGTTTTCAAGTTTCATTGGTCTACATTTCAGTTGGTTGGAATGCGATAGAAGCCGAGAATGCCGAAATCGGGTTAAGTTGAAGTGTACTTCTTTAACGAAACGAATAAAATATATTAATATTTAAGAAAGTGTTTAGATAGCTTCGTTTCGTTTAAAATTCTTATCACCCTTTCAACTGATTTCGGTATTCCATGCTTCCAGCATTTATGCCAAGTGAAACGTAGGCCACCAGAAATTTGAAAACATGTTCATTTGCTTGTGTGGGAATTTGAATTTAGTAGGAAAAAAAACATCAGTGTACGTGAAGTGTAACTAAAACATTATAACTTTAATTGTAGGAAAGCTCCGATATACGCTGCCAAGTATGTGAGATGTTCCTGAAAGTTTGACTTGTTCCGATTTTAAACGACATCGGAACACTCTTTACAGCGCGTTATTCGGGCAGTAAGACCTAGACACCCAAAACATAAATATCAGCGTCGAGGTCTTACATGTAGGACTATAAGAACGTCAGACTCCATGAGTGGAGGGGCCAACCTGGGTCCTCTGCTGTGATGTTATTCTGGGGAAAGGTACTTAACTCCCATTTCCTCGGCAAGGTATTGACAGTAGGCCTAACATATGTTGGAGTGACGATAAAATCCACAAAACGAATTCGTGAGTTTTAATTGGCATCATTTTAGCTGGGAAGATTTTTTTTTATTAAACACGCAGTTAGTTAATAGCCTTGCATAAATTATTCTTATTATATTTGCATATTTTGTCTATTTATTTACTACTATAAAATAATTTACTTAATTTGACCTAAATTTCAATTTGTACTCGGAACCCCATTGCTATAGACAATTATCGCATTTAACTTTTATCAAAGTCGTTAACTGGATATTTGAACCATATCTCTTATAATACTGGAAAGCCTCTACGAAGTTTACACGTAATCATCAATACATATCTGCCATTTTGCTACGTAAGATATTCCTTATATATATATATATATATATATATATATATATATATATATATATATATATATATATATATATATATATATATATATATATATATATATAGAGAGAGAGAGAGAGAGAGAGAGAGAGAGAGAGAGAGAGACAGTGAGAGAGACAGACAGAGAGAGAGAGAGAGAGAGAGAGAGAGAGAGAGAGAGAGAGAGAGAAAGAAAGAGAGAGAAAGAGAGAGACACAGACAGACAGACGTGTTATTCCATAAGCATTACAATGAGACATATTTGCATGTCATTCATAAATGAACACATGAAATCATTGTCATTCCTATCGATACAACCTTTTAATTTTCAACTATTTTGTAACATATACCAAAGAGAAAATCGTACAAACCATTGTCAAACACTTTCAAATAAAGATCAAGGACAAGTATCAATCATTCATCCTAGAATATAAGGTACTAGTGCTTACTCAAGATGCACAGCACAATAAGATATGGTAAAATAAATCTCGCATCTGTTTCGGAATTAAAAGATTTAGATTTTCTTTAAGTTTCTTTGGAAGAATTTTTATATCTAAAGAATATTGCAGTTGTTTTGTAATGACTACTCAGAGGTAAGTTACTTTCCTTGCAAAAGCTATGAAAATTGCAAAATCTTTTTTGGAAAATTTTAGTTCGCATCACTACCAGAAATACAATCAGAAATAAATTTAATTCAAAATGTGTATATAATAAACTGTCCTTATATGTATGTAAAATACAAATTTTATGGAAGAAAAAAGATGATGAATATTAAACAGCCAAATTTGCTAACAACAAAAATTTGATTTAAAACTCGGTAGAGACGCGTGTCACATGTATCTTATATTATATTATTTATTTAATCATCAATAAATTCTTAAAATAAAAATTAATACAAGTACATCTTAAAGCTAAACAATAGTCAAAATGACTAATTCTTTTCTTTGGACAATTTTAGCAACAAAAACATTACGATAATCTTATAACGCAAACATGAATACAAATAATGTATAGAAGAAAAAAATAACTCTTTTTTAAACAAATACACATATACTTGTATGTTAATCATACAACGTATATTTTTTTTCTTTTCAAGTATGAACACAGTTTTGCACAATAAAATATTATATATGTTTGGTCAGAGAAAGCCCATCGGAATAATGGAATAATAAGACAAAGAGGGACATTAATGTTTCTTTTTCCTTCTTGTGTCAGTGTAGAAAATCAAACTTAATGTTTACTGCATTTGGTTTGAAATTCCAATATTTAAAAAAAGAAATGAGCATTTGCAGGATGATACAATTAAGTGCTACTTAATTAATTTGGAGACTTAAAGATTGATTTGTAAACAAATTCAGATCTGGCTAAGAAGCTATGGTATGGTGCAGTAATTCGTTCATATTTTATGTTAGGCCGTGAATGACTGGATTTTGTTGGTGATAATTCACAGGAGTGAAATTTGAGAAATAATTTACCTGCCGCGTCGATAACAAGAAAACCGAAGTTATTCTTAGATACTTACGTGGCCGAGTGATAAACATGGCCACCATCCGTCAATAACGATTCAATTTCAAATCAAAAAGGAAAGAATTGTTTTTTAATAATGTGCTATTTTACTTTAGAACTGGGAAGGAAAATTATGTAAGTGTTTATATTTTCTGTGTGAATACAATAACAAAATACATATAAAAAACATAAACAGTAAACCGCTGACACTGCGCAAGATTCAGTAAGAACTCCAATCAAACCTGTTATACAAAACATCTTGCAAGCTGATACGGAGTGTAAAATAAAAAGAAAGTTAGTTTGCTACTATTGAATAATGAATATATTTAATCTCGTGAATGAAAACTTAAGTATTTTTACGCACTCGATGAAATATATCCATTATTTCTGTCTCAAGCAAATATTATATATAGTAAAATACAACAGATGCAGACGGTATTAATAGATCAATTTGCCGCTAACTGCATTTGATTTAAGACTTGAACAAGACTAAAATATTTTTCCTGAAAACATAACTTTTTTAAATGCGTTCATTTAACACTTTTATAGTGTCTTGGGGCATTTGGATCGTATTGCTTATCATAATAGACGCCATGTGTTTTTGTATGCATTTTGTATCAAACTGGAAGTCATGCGTTATTTGGCTTTATTTGTTTTGGACGGTATGCGTTTTTTTTTAAATCTAAAAAATCATTATTTTCCTCGCATATTAAGTCAGAAAATTATGCGTCTGAAACAAAAATGAATATATTATACGCATTCTTTTGCATTTATTAACTTGGGATGAACAAACATAAATAGACAAGCATAATAAATCTGTAAGTTCTAGATGACCAAACTAAAACAGACAATTATTCTTTGGCATTTTTAAGTTCGAGATGACCAACAAAAAATAGAGAAGCAAAAGTTGGTATTTGTTAGCAGATAATAATAAAACAATACCGAATAAAATATACCATACCGCAAAATATTGAGGTCAATAGGACAGCGAATTTCGTTAAAACGTTCAAGCACTTGATTCTCAGCAATTAGTGAGAAATATAATTTGGCCAAACATTGTTGATACCGAGTTGTGTATCCTAAAGAAACGATTGCTTGGGTTAATGTCAAATATTTGATTATAAACTATATGCGTATCTTCTGTGACCGATATATACTAGCTAAACAAAAGGATGTAATTCACATGCAAATGTGTTCTACGATTTTGCTTTGGGCCCTTATATTACGTGACGCTCATAAAGTTAAAAAAAAATATTTAAAAATACTATATAAAAAGCATTATTAAAAATAATTTTAGAGTGCACAGTCTCCAAAGTTGCATGTTCATCAGATTCCCAATGAATCACACACTCTGATTAATATATTTAGCGATATCACAAGTCTGCTTTTAAATGAACGTCATTTCCACCATTTGGTGATCAGTTAGAAATTTTTATATTTACCAAACATTCAAAAGCCTTCATTAGTAAATAGACCATGGCTCTAGAAAATGAACTGATACTTCGAGTGAGACAGATTCCTAAACCCACGGCTTTAAAAATATTGGCTTTTGTCAGGCTTATTATGAGCGTGAGGAATCATGATATCCAATGTGTCTTTTGAGTTAATTATGCCGTGTCAGCTATATGAAGATTCACATTTAATTTCCGTTTTTTTCTTACCACTTATAAACGATTCATGATTATTTCGTATTCGTACATCGCCACAAGTGGCTATTTTTTTTACTGAAAGGTCTTCTGGTTCGCTTTGCACATCACTTGGTGGACTGAGAGATTTCCTATGGTTAAAGTTCATAACATTGTCCACCTCTGAAAGACAACCAAAAGAGTTGGATCTGTAAAAAGGCGGGAAATTTTGCAACTTCGTTTTAGAATGCGCAAAGACATTTTGAGGAAATACATTACTATAATGCGAAGAAACGTGGGGAATTTTAGTCTTCTCTCCGTTAATTAATGAATGACTGTCTTGGTTCCTTGTAGAAACACCATGTTCGTAGTCCATGTCCTTTGTTATATGCATGAAAGTTTGTGTGTTTGACATAGGCCGGACGTCCTGACCTAGGAATATCGCCTGCGAATTCCTATGGCCAAGAGGCACTGAGTGAAGGTCCATACGACTCCCAGAAACGTTTGTCCTCGTGACACCCACTGTGAATGATTGAGGTGTGAACTTAAAATCCTGAGATAAGATAGGCTGTGTACCAGACTCTTCTTTCTTAACAGGTAAGGATATTATGTCGTCCACCAATGGAGGTGATGACTCACTACCATTCATAGCGGTGAAATCTGTGAGATCATCGTCACTGTTGACCGAATGTTCTTCCTTCACAAAATCCAAACTAGGCACATCCTCTTGGGAGGTGGACATAGGAGAACACTTTTGACCTTCATAAGCAGCATCCGAGACTTGAAGTTTACTGTGAGGTTTAGCACCACGTTGTCCTTTCTGAATATTGGACGGAGGCTGGAGAAATCTGAAATTTATGGAACCTTTAGTATGTATTAAGTGATCTTTCTTAGAAGTGATTAAACGTGCGAAACCTTCAAATTTGTTGAAAGTAATAAAAAAATTTAAAAATGTATAACTTTCTACTCTTTGATTTTAGTAGGGAAAATGCACAGTTTCTTGTGTTACAGAATGTTTGGAACAAAACAGGTTACCATTTTCTACATTTTCTTAAACAAGCCCGTAAAAGCAAGTATCTTAAAGATCAGGATGGCGATCCGCATTATGCTAGGTCATGGTACTGATTAGTGTAGATTTTAAAACATCGATTTAACTTAAACTCAATCTTCTAAATATTCATATTACACAAAAATATGTTACCTATGTCTTACCTGTAAGTTAGACGTTTGCCAGGAACTTTCTTTATGATGTTCATTCGGTAGTAGTAGCGCAGCGCACGAGACAGTTTCTCATACGTCATATTGGTGCGATTTTTCTGCTGTCCCCATAGCTCGGCCAGACCAGTCGGATTCACGATCCTGAAAACAAACTCTTCCCTACTGTCCCAACAGACGTAGGAACTGTACTTGGTGTTTTGCAGAAGCTGGTAAATAAATTCCCAAAGAAGGCGACAGTCTGAAAAATACGAATTAGAATGCAAGAAAATGGCGAGGAAGTAAGCAACGTTTAATTAAGGCTGCAACATGTTTACAAGATTTACAATAACCGAAACAATGTCCTTCAGCGGAAGCGAATGGCGCGCCACGCTCGACTTGCGACTGTTTCATATGCTGAGCGATATTTGCATCTTATTCTGAAAAGATTCAGCTGTGTCGTGTCCTTGTTAAATATTAAAAACATCTCCAGGATTGCGATCATATTGTTTTCTGCTGTTTCATAAATGCACATTATGGAAACAAAAAAAAAATCAATAATATAAACCGGAAGTAATACCTGGACACGCGCGTGCGATGTTTAGGAAGGATATAGGATGACAAGGACACAATGAAGTTGATTGTAAAATTGTGACGGCTATTCTTTAAAAGCAATTTTTAAAAAAAATAATAATAATCAAAGGCTATGTTAATAAATATGTTATTTAACGGTAAATAATGCAATTCAGAAAAGTTTTGAACAACACTCAGTATATCAACATTATGTATAATGCTCGTTGTATAATCAATTCTCCAAAACGACTTTCTTTCTTCTAGCGATGTCACATGCGACCTGAAAATTATATATAAGTACTCTAAGAAAAGAATAAACATAGAAATCCTAAATCCTACTAAACATACACATTATGTAAAGATGTGAAAATATGCAATTTAGCTGGAACGGATGGTTCCTATGTGAATAACAGCCACACGCATGTTCGATTACGCGTTTACCAATTTAGTAACCGTTTTACGGGCAGTAAACTAAACTAAGCGGTTGAGATGTGTGAATGTTGTAGTGTTACTTTAAATTAAATGTTAGGATATTAGAGACCCTCGTATGAAAGCATGCGCTCTGGTTCATTTCAATCATAATGAAAGTGAAAATCAGACATTTCAGACAATGTTAATTATCAATTTATTCCAAGTCATTGTGCCAATTTTCTAAGTTTTCGTTCAGTAAATATCCGAGGCAGAGACTGAAACTTAATCATCATAGGGCCATTTGATATTGGCTTTATCCACATACTCCTATTTGGACCGACTTTGCTTATTTATGTGAAACAAAGATATGCATTCTTATCCATGAAAGTATAGCAATTTCAAAAATTTGTAATATTTATTTCGCAAAATAAGAAACCGGGATCTTTTTGGACCACCTCGGATATAACTAGGATTGGATTAAAAGCAGAATTGACCTAGAAGTTGAGAATGAAAACAAAATATTTCCATGCATTCGCAACGTTTTGGTCAATCCTTGTGTTTGAAAATAGCCTAGGTAACATATTTTGCGACCAACATCATACATTCGAGATGTGATCCAAATGATTGACCTCGTCCCCCTATCTCTAAATCACGGTATATCACAATCATCAGTTCGTATGCCCCCACGTTGACCAGCAGGGAAGAAGACAAGGAGTCCTTTTACGAGTGTCTATGCCCTCGTAAAAGCTACTCCAGCTAGTGATAAACCCGTTGTACTTAGCGATTTTAACGCCCGAGTGGGTCATGACTACGAAAGCTGAAATGGAGTATTGGAACAGCATGTAATCGGAAAAATGAACAAGAATGATCTGCTTCTACTGACGATGTATGCAGAGAATAATTTGACTATCTCGAACACAATCTTCCGTCAGAGGAACAAGTGTAAAGCGACTTGGATGCATCCCAGATCTAAACAATGGCATCTGATCGACTATATTATCTCCCGTAACAGAGATGTCCGCGATGTACGGATAACAAAAGCCTCGAGGGGAGCCAACTGCTGGAAGGACCATCGATTAGTCAGAGCTATCCTTGATCTCAACACTGTACCGCCACAGCGCAAAAAGACGAAGCTTACCCGAGTCAAGTTCAACACCACATGGCTGAACCATCTGCAGGTGAGAGAGCAATATCAAGCTCACATTGTAAACCTACTGGATGCGCACGGACCTCTGAATAGTTACCCAACCTAAAAGTGGAACTAGCTCAAGGACATTAATGAATGAGTCTGCGAAGGTCGTCCTAGGTCCCAAAAGAAAAGTCCTCCAAGACTGATTTCACGAAAATAACGAAGTGATAAGCATCCTCCCCTTTAACAAAAGCGAGAGGCCTATATAGAATGGCAGAACGACGTTGACTAAGTCTCAAAAAGTGATCGCTTCAAAGACCTGCAGAGCAAAATCCAGAGAGAACTCCACATTATGCAGAATAGCTGGTGGGACAGCAAACTTGGTGAAGTCCAGCATTACGCAGACACTAGCAACTCGAAAGTTTTTCAGGTCCCTGAAAGATTTTTAAAGCCGTCGAAAGCATGCAGTACCCTGCTGATCTCTTCTGATGGGACCACTCTGCTCAAGGACAAAATGAGTATCACCCAAAGATTGAAGGAACACTTCTCCAACCTACTGAACATGCCCTCCAACGTAGACTATGCAGCGTTAGATGCAATTGTTTTGAAGCCAATTATCTCTGACCTGGACTTGCCCCTTATCACAGAAGAAGTCGAGCAAGCCATCAACATGATCATCTCTGGCACTTCAAAGTAGCTGGCCCTAAGGCACTTGATGCATTGCACAGCATCCTCATCAGCATTTAGGAGAAGGATTCGATGTCACAGGAGTTCCAAGACGCAATGATTGTCACCCTTTACAAAAACAAAGGGAACAAAGCTGACTATGGTAACTATCAAGGCATGTCACTCCTGTCGATTCCAGCGAAGATGATGGCACGCACCATTCTCAACCGTCTTGTCGGTAATGTCTCCAAAGCCAAACTGCCGGAGGCCCAATGTGGCTTCAGACCAGATCGGAGCACGATCGAAATGATCTTCACAGTGAGACAGATACAGGAAACGTGCGTTGAACAAAACATGAACTTGTACGGTGTATTCAAAGACCTCACAAAGGCTCTCGATACGGTCAAGAGAGATGCACTATCGGTCACCCTAGCACGACTCGGTTGTTCTATGAAGTTCATTAAGCTGATCCGACTTTTCCATGACGGCATGACGAGAGTCGGACTTTACAACGGGGACGTTTCTGAGCCATTCAACGTTTCTAACGGCTTGAAGCAGGGATGCGTTCTCGTCCCAGTATTATTCAACCTCTTCTTCACATGTGTTCTGAACCATGCTACACATGAAATGTACAGACTGGATGGTTCTCTCTTCGACTTTCTCCAACTGAATGCCAGGTCCAAAATAACTGAGAAACTTATTCTTGACGCACTTTTTGCAGCTGACTGTGCTCTGATTGTACACATGGAAATAGATCTTCATATATCGTTAGATCGTTACTCGCTTCGCAGACACCTCGAAATTCTTCGGACTCACTATCTGTCTGAACAAGACATAGGTACTTCACCAACCTGTCCCAGGAATCATATTTCGCCTCTCCCCCGATTGTGTCTATTTAAGATACCCAGCTGAAAGCTGTCGATCACTTCAAGTACCTTGGAAGCATCATATCTTCCGATGGATCGCTAGCCAAAGAGATAACGGCAGACAAAGATGTATAAAGCAGTTGTGCTAATAAACCTCCTATATGGATGTGAGACCTGGACAATACACAAGAACCACATCAAGCAGCTTGAGCGCTTCCGCACGAGAGCCCTGCTCTGAATCATGGGCGTTAGATGGCAACACAGAGTGACGAAAATAGAAGTGTTGGATAAAGCAGGCTTAACCAGTATCGAAGCGATGGTCATGAGAAACCAAGTCCGGTGGACGGGTCATGTTATCCGTATGGAGGAGTCTCGATTTTGTATGGAGTTCTATCTAATGGGCACAGAAAAACTCGTCGTCTGAAGAAAAGAATTAAAGACTCCGTCAAGGACAGCATGAGATGCTGCTCCATATCTGCTACAGATCCCGAGTCCTGCACTAAGGACAGATCTGGTTGACGTGCAGCTGTTCGTAATGGATGCAAAACGTTAGAGGATGCCTGTAGAACGTAAGTCGCAGACGCCAGAGAAAACAGGAAGGACTCAACGTCAAGAACCAACCCATGCCTCCAGTGCATACACTGCTCAAGGACATGTGCATCTCGTATCGGACTCATCAGTCACAAGAGGACCCATCAGCGAAGGGCAGCGCAGGATTGACTTCATCGAGCCTCGATGGTCAACCTATGATGACTACTCAGTTCTTTGAGATCATTATGTTTTGCATTCAATCCAGACATGCTAACTGTAATCGTTAAAAGTATTGTTATATGTCATTTTATATATGCATGCCATAAACAGCTTGTGCAAGTGGGTAGCATCATCATTAAGTATTGCAAGTCTTTCTCGCACATTATATCACTTTAGGGCCCAAAACAAAACGTTTCCGGTCTGACGACCGTACCTGCTTTTTTGGTGCCGACCTTTGCACTTCCCCCTCCACTTCTGGGTTAAAAGAAAATAAGAAAGTAAATAAAAAGTACAAAAATTCCTAAAGTGACTTCTGTATCTAATTGAGCCGGTTTTGCCCAGTACTTGAAGTTTTCAGGGCATCATATATACCAATGATTATAATTTTTATGACGTTTTGTTATTAAATAAAATTAAATTAAAAAAACAAACTTTACTAAATTTCCGAAAATTTGTATGTGCATTTAATTAAGCGGTCTTGCTCAGTAATTGATGTACTTAGTACATTTTATATATATATATATATATATATATATATATATATATATATATATATATATATATATATATATATATATATATATATATATATATATATATATTTCACATCAGTACTTCCATATCATTTTGTAAGTGAACTGTATCAAAGCAACTTTGGAACGTAATCTTCAGTACACATATACAGCAAAAAATGAGTAAATCATCCATTCCTTTTTTCCTTCAACTATTTGTATCCACGTGATTGTGTACATTGTTCCCACATTTTTTGTGCTGCAATAGGTAATAACTGAAAAGTAGTTATAATAACAGAACCGATTTATTTCAGCCCAAACACAAATTCATGTATCAATTGTTCAAGAACTGCATGTCCCTATAGCACATTTCTTCACTATAATAGTTAAAACACAGAATGATTCAGCATTAGATCTCACTTATCATTTTCTTTAATCAATTTATTTCATTTATATCAGCACAAAATAATTCCCAAGTCATTATGTTTACATTATACGCCATTTTCTTGGCCATTTTGTTTTAGGAAATATCAAGGTTGACAAATGACAGCAGTCGTAACTTCATGTCAACTTACGACAATAGACCATTCAACGATATACCTAAGTAACGGTGGTTGTTGTTGTTGTTATGGGATTTAACGACGTTTTGCAGCACACGATAGGCTAAACATGGCGGCCAGCATAAATTGGTGTAGGAAGAACCCGAGAAGAACCATCGACCCACTGGAAGCTACTGGTGAGCTTTCTCACGTACCCACAATGGCCGAGCTCGAGATTAACCCACGACGACAAAAGTGATATGGCTTTGATATATAACGGCGAGCGTTTTAGACAACTCAGCCACCCAGGATCTCATCTACCTAAGTAAATATCGATGATGTCAAAATGCTTTAACCTACAAATGATTGACAGAGACAACATTGGTGGCATTCCTATTAAGTAAGTAGATTGCGAAAGTTGACATACAATCTAGAACATGCGTTGCGTGTGGCATGTACAGACATATCCAACATATGTTATAGATATCAATATTTTCAAAATATGTTAAACAGATGTTGTCATTCATAGTGTATATAATACGTTACATATATAAGCTATTTTACCCTCAAACTCCAACAATATGCAAAATCAATATTTTTAAATGATCTCTTGATTATATTCATTAAATCTGTGTATGTGTGTATGTCTTTGTACACGTGTCATAAATGTAATCTTAGTATGTGCGGCAACTATATGTGGGTGGGTCTTGCAGGCTAACTTGTTGTTTTTACTAAGGTACACCTTTTTATATTTGCAAATATTTCAATAGTTACCTGAATCTCTAGGACACGGTGAGGATAGTTCCATCATGTTGGCTCCTGTGGATCTCTCTTGCACTAGGTTTGTCAACTGACCAAATTTTGGAAATCTGTAGAACCGATCATCCAATTCGTTCTCATGTTGGGCACTACCTCGTGCAACTGAAGAGTTATCTGCAAGAATGGTTGAAACATAGGAAGACACATAAACAATTTTTTTTTAAATTGCCATACTTAATTTGGTGCCAGAGGTGCCAGCTTGTTTGTACATGCAAGACGGTGAAATACTGCAAACCCCGTAGTAAGCTTACAGCGATAGACTGACTCAGTCTGTCCGTAATGAAAGCGTATCGGTTAGTTTTAATGTCAAATATGGGACATTATTTAAAATTTAAAATTTTCATGCTTTTTGTATATATGATTTAGGCAGTAATCGGTTGAAAACGAGAGAGAGAGAGAGAGAGAGAGAGAGAGAGAGAGAGAGAGAGAGAGAGAGAGAGAGAGAGAGAGAGAGAGAGAGAGAGAGAGGAATTAAAATACGTAATGATACAGAAATTTGATCGGCAAACATGTATATTTATTGTATCAGTAGTTGATAGATTTCTGATAGAGATATAACAGGAGGGAATATCAAGTAGAACATGGCGAAATATTATATTTGGAAAAAATACTTGCTTATATTTTAAGGGTCCTTCCTTGAACCATTTCAAAGAACTGCGGTTTATTTTCGAAAAGTTATTATCGATATGTTCAACTAAAAATAGAGATCTGATGTAGTATTTTGTCGACGTGGTTGTTTAATTTAAAAAATACGTAGAAAACGCGCTTCTGCGTTTGAATGGAAATTATTTTCGTAAATCTTTCCAATAATTCTCCTAATTTTGAAATCTTTTTACCTTAAGATTTACCATAGTTGCAGCGTTACCCAATTTCTAAAATGTCCACAGGATCATTGCTCTATGCATTGTATTCTGCATATTCTATGCATCATGATTTCCACTTACTTCCCTTTGGAATGAGAGAACCACTGCCAAACCGTTGTAAATTTGTTACCAATATGACACCTGGAGAAAAACTACGCTTTGATAACTGCAACATACACAATTTTAAATGCATTTTCTGTAGGATCTTTTTAACAAAGATTTTAGTGCAGAATGTGAAGATCTTTTAAAACTTACAAGGACAAAGTAAGGCATTTTTTGTGTTGGAGCTGAGCGCTGACGACAGTAAAAAGTAACACGCGACAAACGTCATAGCATACTTCTGATGTTACAATGAAGTATATAGTATGGTTTTTTATTCATTATTTCTTTATTTGGATTTTAATCTGTGATTAGAAATAAAGACAGGTCCCAGTCCATGTGCTCATGTCCTAATGCACGGAGAGTATAAACTAGGGTTTAGAGGACCCGGAAGTGAAAACAGCAAATGTATAGTTTAAAAGAGTATGAGCTGTGATGAGAGTGGTGAGTTCTTTGGTTAAAAAATACGTGATACTAGTGGCAGGTAATACATACGCCGTCTTTGTGTTAGGAGCATACTTTTTAAACGCAATTACTGGTAAAAGATGCTGCAGAAATGTAGAATACAGGTATGAAACCTTCGGTTTACTACTAACGGTTCACTGTGTGCAGCTGTTTGTTGTATTTGGCAATTGGCAATCTGATTAAAATCAGATCTCCACTATCTACATAAAGATCTGACAGCGACCGCTTAGGGGTCATGTCATTGTGACCTGTATTTTTACCATAAACGTCAATTTTATCAGCCAATCGGATGAAGTCTTAGATCTTCGGGTTTCCCAGACTTGAGCAATGTAGTTGAAGAGCATCAATGTGTGCGGGACAATTTGGTTCACGTTCAGAGTTTTTTTAATGTTGCATTTCCATTGGCTAATTCAACGGTCACCAAAACATGAACCGAAGCGGTCGCTGTCAGATTTTCACGTAGGACAGTAGAAATTTGATTTCTCCAAAATGAATGTCCGTTAACAGTGCATCATCGTCGACAAAAAGCAATTTTTAATTTGTTTTACTTTTTGCTTCTTTTTTCGCGATATCCTTACTTCAAATTAATTAATAATGTTAAGAGTATCATCTTTACAATCTGAGAAAAGTATCTATCCTTTCAAACTCTATGATCACTGCCCTTGAATTAATAAAAGCAAAGAACTTAGTATTTATGACAATATATTTCCTTTTCAGTGTTTTAACCTTTAAATATCTTTGACATGTGAATACCCACGTGCAATTCTTCCACTGCTTTTAATGTTCTAAAAAAGTGCATTTAAATCTTATATATTTTGTTATTTCAAACTAATTCTTTGAATCATTGTTTCTCTTCCTGCATTTTCATTTTCTTTTTTGTGATCTTATGAAAATCATTAACTTCAAAACTAGTTGTCTTTTATATAATTCGTCAATTAAACATGCCCGTTTCTAAACAGTTTGCGGTAATGTGATACATGTGTGGTCAGATATCTTATATCATTTCTTGATAGGTATCTACTGATAAAAGTTAATTAATTCCATTTTTCAAAATTATGTACAGTGTAACTCGATACAATATTGACTTTTCTCCATCTTTGTCCTATCTCGTTAACGTGTCTTGATGCGCGATATTTTCTATGTATGTAAATATTTAATTCCTGCTTCATGCAAGGGTGGAGTGTCTCATAAGCATGTCTGAGCGCGTGCGATTATTGCTTGAGGTGCATATCATCAAGTATTTGCACTTTGTTCCATGGAGGAGTTCTGAAGTACTCTGCATGTCCCAACAGTCATTCATTAAATACATTAATACTCGTCAATATGAACGTTATTGGTGATGTGATGTGATTATGATTTTTAACGTAGCTTTAACAATTTTTCAGACATATTGCTACGATGTCTCCAATGTGGCAATTTATAGTGATGTCTAGCACTACGGCATCATGCCGCAGACATGTAGCATGGTGTCCCACCCAGTCACATTATCCTGACATCAGGCCTACCAGTTCTAACACTAATCTCTTAATCAGTGTATCCCCCAGGAGTGTAAAACTGAGGGTCAAAAAAAAACCTTGGTGTCAAAACTGGGGGTCAAACAAAAAATCTGGTGGTCAAAAACGTACCGACACATTTTCATCTAATTCATACTTTTTCAGCTGGAATAGGATATTGCAATTTGCACAATATATTCAATCTCTCTCTCTCTCTCTCTCTCTCTCTCTCTCTCTCTCTCTCTCTCTCTCTCTCTCTCTCTCTCTCTCTCTCTCTCTCTCTCTCTCTCTCTCTCTCTCTCTCTCTCTCTCTCATACAAATAAATCAACAGGCACAATTAACACAAATGAATTTTCCATTCAAAGGTTACTTTTATTAGTTAATTTTCCTTTTAGCTTAAAGTCGTATTTTTAACAGTCTCTTTATAAGTTCTGTAGCAATATTATAGACCAACACATTGCATATAAGCCATTACAAAATTCCATATATATTTTATTACCAAAACGACAGTTAATTTACTACCTGTCATAAAATGTGTACTATCATCGGTTTCATTGTACATCGTCCTAAAACACATTTATCCAAAAATCAGAGGGTAATGATACATCTTCTATTTAACAAGTTACACCTGAACTTTTAGATCTTCTTTCGTTGCAGCAAAGTTAGCAAAATCTGCAACAACCCTTGGAATTTGTAATCTAAATAATGAATTTGTCTCTGCAATTACTTATTTCTTTGTTCTGAAAGAATGTTTTAGGTAATAATGTGTTCAAAAGATATTTTGTGGTGATCAAGAGCAGATTTTAAAAAATTTCAAACGATGTCACGAAAGGATTATTCACATGTGTATTCTTCGCAATCACGAAGTCACACCGGTAATCCCAATGCTTTGGATGTGCCATATTCTAGTCAAGGGAATATTTTATTAGTTTTTCATTAGTGTCAGATCCACATTTACTCTTTCGTGTTCTGCTTCTTTCACTTTCTTCGCTAATGATTTTTAGTGCACGCTGTTTTCATCTCTAGATCACATTTTAGTGCAACAAGAATTGAGGTTAAACATCTGGACGTCATGCTGAACTCGATAAAATCGCGTGAGAGCTAGCGAGATCAGGGATAGTTACTCTGTCATAATATTGCCTAATGGTAGTCTGGTTCTCTGCTCTGTATGCTCAGTATTACAGTGTGCAACAGAGAGAGCATACAAAACAGGAAACCGGAAGAAGTATTCACGATGCCATCCCTAATGATGAATAATCGAAGTATACTCGATTCCATGTCTAATGCAACGCGTTGGATATTAAATAAATCGTGATTATATTTTGCAAATCCTTTGCGTCAAAAAAAACGCACAGCAAAAATTTCTGTGCGTCAATTTTCTCTAGTGTGCATCCCTGACGCACAACTGTGCGTAAAGGGAAACACTGCTCTTAATGCTGAGCGTCAAGCGAGGCAGCTGTTCGTACCATTTTTGTAAGTCTTTGGTATGACTCGACCGGAGATCGAACCCACGACCTCCCGAATCAGAGTCGGGCGCTCTAACCACTAGGCCACCGGAGCGGTATTGGTGGAGTTGAGAATTGTTTCAATTATATTTCTTTTCGCATTAATTATCTAAGTATGCTTCAGTTCGTCAATTAAAACTATGTACCTTTCAATCCAGTACCATGTCATTTACCGTTCAAAAATCTCAAAAAATGTAACAGTTGTAAGTTGTATATTACGAAATTATATTTTTCTATATCCATTTTATTTTTAATTAAATCAAGATATAAAAGTTTTAATATTTGTGTTACTTATTTATCAAAAATGGCGATGATTCACCAGAGATTGTTGGTTGGAAAAAAAGTATTTAATGTGCATCAATAGGCAAAATATTTAGACAAAAAGGAAACTTCGGTGGGGAAAACTCATGGAGTTAAAATAAAATAAGTAATTATAGTCTATCCTTAAACAAACAGAAGAAAAACTCGTTTTGTGATCAAATTGCCTAAAGTTTTTTTTACCTGTTTTATCTGACACTGAATCTTCTGACGAGAGACTCTCATTGCCGCGGCTGGGACTGGCAGGAGAGGCCATAACGCTTCCTCCTGTACGGAAAAAGTACATAACGTTAAAAGAAGTAAATTAGTGTTAGAACGCGGAAGTTAGGTGTGTGAATTACAAAGGTAAAGCTATTTTTTCACCAGACACGAAGTCGGCTCCTCACCAAAGGCTTGACATATTAACTTCACCCAATGAGAATTGTATTTACTAAATTTAATTTGATATACAGTATTCACTTTTCTCAATGGTGTAAATCCGTAAGGTATAATATAGTACATATCCATTTGAAGGCGGGGGTGGTGGTCATGCAAGTATATATGAGAATATCGTTATTTTCTTACGTTAACTCGAAAGGTTTTTGATAGAACTTGACTTTAACAAACCTGTATTTCCTTATCCTTTCATAGATTTGTCAGAAAGTGAATACTCGTTTAATTGTGAGCAACTATTGTTGTGAAAACTTTTCTCAGGCTTTGTAGTTAGTAATTAATTAAAGCTACAAATGTCTTATAAAGAATAATTTTGATTCTAAGTAATAGTTTCGTAAAAATTACCCTCTTTCAATTTGTTAATTTAAGGACTTATTTGAATATACTGTGTATAGGTGTAGAGTAATTAGAGTCATGAATAATTCAGTATGTTGGGCGTTTGTGGCCTGTATTGTGGTACGTGGCATGAAATACAAATCTTCAACATAGAAATGCGTTTTAATACACAGCAGTGTGAAGCAAGAAAAATAAGCTCAACCTTTAATTGCGAGACTTATGAATATATATTCCTTTGTTAAATTACAGAAAAAAATATTTGTGGTTTAACGCATTTAAGAAAACTTCAATTGACAACCACTGTTGCCCTAAGGTCACTGTATATAGGGGAATCAATGATCTCAGGTCACACTGACGCAGGTTTTCCACACAATTCTTCTAGCCAAGCCTTTAAGTGATACTAGCTAACTTTAGATCCTTGAAGTGTTGCAGTATTATTATGAGTATACTTTCAGTAAACAACCAAATTTGTGGACTGTAATATTGCTGGAAAAGATTATATATTTTCCACATCCGTATTATACTATTTTCACAAACTGGAACACTGGTGAATATCTTCACTATTGGATTTACTTTTCGCATTTTTACTCACAAAGGAACCATCACGGCAGTACCCATCTACAAGGATCAAGTGATCAAAAGTTATTGCGTATTATATATCATATAAAGTTTGAATCTTTAGAAACGCATGATTTTAATTATAATTCACGCTTTGGGGCTGACTTTTTGTGGTTAGTTTTCGTAGAGCAAGAAAGGTTCATGCAACCAGCATGCAGTAGTTATTACCGGATGAGGCATTCTTACATATCTTGTACTGCATATTCAATGGCTGTTCGTTGAGTAAATATGCTTAGTTTTTAGGACATTATCGCATTTGGCTCATATTTTTCGGAATGAATGGAATTTTTTATAATTAAGTTTTCGCTGCAAAATAAAACTAACAGACAAGCCCTGACTAATATTGACTAAAGGGTCATTGGACAATAAATAGCTTCTAGAAATTGTAAACATGTACGTGTCTTTGTTATACTAATATATACAATTTTATATATCGTATATGTCTCGCTTAACAGGCAACAGGCCAAAAAACTGGAGCCTGAGAGCGACGACGATGACGACGACTGCGCAAGATAGAAGAAAAGATTGATACCTTCTCACGAATAGATTGATACCTTCATTTGGGCAACATTCATTATTATTTAACGTAGTCAAAACCAGGACAGTGCAACACTGAGATGTCTGCCTGAGAACAAGTTTTCACACAAATTAAAACCGTTCGATCATCGTACATGAATTATCAGATTTTTCTGATAATCTCAACTGAGAACGACAGTTTTTGCTTCTTTCTTTCTTTCTTTCTTTCTTTCTTTCTTTATTTATTTATTTATTTATTTATTTATTTATTTATTTATTTATTTATTCTCTTACCCTGCGTATTGATATGACCTTGATATATACATGTACTGGGGCAAAATATACCAATTTACGTTAATGACACTTACCAAAATCGAGTTTCTTTTGAAGCTGAGTATACCTATCCAATGTGGACATGAATGTCAAACTACATACAAGTTTTCAAGTACCTCTCATTGCCTGTTGTGCATTTGAATAATTTCATGGTTGGATAGATAAGTACCAAAATCAAACAATGATTTATTTTTTTTAAATTTTGTTGCATAACAACAAACATAACAATGCTGGAAATATCCATCATACATAAAATAGTTTAATAAAATACATTTCATACATATTCCATGTTTTATTCGTCTTTGTTTCTTTTAGATAATTTTGATCTTTCCCATCGACTTTAAGTAAACCAGGTTAAAAAAAATAGGAATATATAAATTTATAGTAAAAATCAAAGGAACAAAGTCCAACTTTTTTAAACAATACCTTGAGCGCCTGTCATGGGTGAGTTGATGATCTCTTGTGGCGCCACCTGCTGGTTGAGTGTCCGAGCTGGTTGTGGCTGAATGGGCTGAGGCTGGATAGGAATGTAAGGCTTTGGTCTAATCTGAGACGAAAATGTCGTCTGTGTGTTGTTATTGGAAATTAGCAAGACACTAGTCGGAATTGAATCTGAAAAAAATGATTAAATGTCGTGCGTAACAATCCCGGATGTTCTTTAGTTTGCTAAAAACCAACAAGTCATGTGCCTGGATTCACGTTTTCACATTTTTTTTTTATTAATTCATCATGAAATGTACGTAAACGCCCTGGTACTGCTCACTTGACAATGGCAAGAACGATGATAGCTCTCGTTTTATCGGTTACTCCTATAATAATGATATTATCGAATATTATCCATAAAGTACGAGTAATTTATCAAGAAAGTCTGCCTTCCCTCCTGTCATTATGTAGGAAAAGTAGCCGATGAAGGTATATCATTTATCTGATTTAAGCCAATTATTTTTATTTTGTTTCAAAGGTTACGAAGTCATGACAGAACGTACATTGTTGAAAGAATGCAAATTCAAGAGTTCATATTTTTAGTGTCATTACTAGAAACTAATTTCCGGTGCATTATGTTGTCTTTTTCTGACAATTTTACATCTTATTTCTATATTTTCTAGTATGGGGTTGGAAGAGTTAAAAATCACGCTATTCAGTAAGCCTGATAGAATCATACAAGATACATACTAAGTTGAATGAAATGTATAATTAATACATTTTTATTGAACACATCCTTGTGGAAGAGAGTTTGGATTTAATGCCCGCCTCGCCAGAGTCATGTATGATATATCATGACCAGGTGATCGTTTATGCATATCGCCAAGAGTGCTTTTGTTTTTCGTAAAGTTCACGATCAAGTAGAGCGTGATGTGGCCGAAGAATAGTTCGTTCTTGATGTCTACACTGATAGCCTGTCAAAAGTAGTTAAAATAAAATGTGATGTCAACTCTATTAATAATATATCAGTTTTCTCCATATGAGATTGAGATGCAAAACGAAAGGAACACTTTTTAAATTGTAAAACAGAGCATATGTATAATGCTTGATAATTTTTTTTTATTCTCAAATTTACCTCAGCGGTATACGACCTAATGCACACAGGTTTTCCTTGTAAAGGAAAAGGGAAGTACATTCCAACCACAGACGTTTAATGGATGTCACTTCTGTCTCGTCATATGTCATGAATTTTCGCTTGTCATTACTTATCCTATATATCTACTCTTTTCTATGTTATAGTTACACACACACTCATATATATATATATATATATATATATATATATATATATATATATATATATATATATATATATATATATATATATATATATATATATATATATATATACTGTTGGGATATATCATAATAGACTCGAAATTACGATTCGAAAATTTAATACAATTTTAAAGGTGAGATATAAAATATATTTAATTATTGCACGATGACTTACATCAACGCACTGTTGTCATACACTGTCAACCTCTGATCTCATCTAGAAGCCAAGTGTCAACATTAACATACCGTATGTATTCGCTTATAAATCGAGTCCATCTGTAAACAGCACAGTCCAGATAGGCCGACACAAAATGCGTCAGCTGATCTGGGTCTTTTCAGTTGGTTAGGAGTAATGAGCAGATCCAACAGTATCGACCCTAACTACAGGAGCATTATACTACGGCAGAAAAGGTTCTTTGCTCGTTGCAGTTTGACTCGATTTATAAGCGAGTACGACTGTATTAGTTTCATACTGTATTGAATACAATATTCCTATGCTAATTATCAGCTTAATTCATTGGAATGACTGTAAACAGGTTCTTATATAGTAGCTTGGTCTCTGAGTGTAACGGTTATTCTGCTACTAGTGTAATTCGGCAGTGTAGTGGGAAATAGTAGTGTAGGCAGTGTAGTGGGAAATAGTAGTGTAGGCAGTGTAGTGGGAAATAGTAGTGTAGGCAGTGTAGTGGGAAATAGTAGTGTAGGCAGTGTAGTGGGAAATAGTAGTGTAGGCAGTGTAGTGGGAAATAGTAGTGTAGGCAGTGTAGTGGGAAATAGTAATGTAGGCAGTGTAGTGGGAAATAGTAATGTAGGCAGTGTAGTGGGAAATAGTAGTGTAGGCAGTGTAGTGGGAAATAGTAGTGTAGGCAGTGTAGTGGGAAATAGTAATGTAGGCAGTGTAGTGGATAATAGCTTAGGATTTATGACGTATTATTGCATGATAATCATAAAGTAGTCAAATTTAAATGCGGTCATTTATAAATCTGCTTAGAATTACTCGAGAAAAATAATTTGTTATTTTGTGTTGATTTTCTAGCGTTAATTATAATATGTCATATATAGTTGAATTTTATGGGACGACATTATCTTCGGTTTAGAACGACGTTCATACTTTGCCGCTTTGACAGCTATGTCCCATATGCTGTCTTCACCCCCTGTTCACTTCAAATGATCTCAGGTAACCAATCGACGCTTGTCCATCTCGGGGCTACCTATGGGGGTAACCATGTCAGCGGTTGAACTGCACAAAAATGCCTTTGAACACAAACTTAAGACATAATTAAGTTGTCCTTTCATTGTTGGCGATGTGTTTGTTAATTTTTAATCTTATTTGTACATTGATACACATGATTCATTGAAGACAAACATCAATGACAAGTGAAGTCATATGTAAATCGAGCAAGAGTGCATGCATTTCAAAGCAGCCAGAATCAAATTACGCACCGTAAATTACAGAACAAGTTCTGCATATTAAAATTAATGATAATAAACAGTAGCATCAGTTCCAACTTAGTGTTAGACCAAAAGTCTGACAAAAGTGTGATTTTTCTGTCGGGTCTTCAGGTACATTAATTCCATTGCAATCTATGTCACATTGTTTCTGCAACAACGCTCCAACGGATAGCTAAAGTCATATACAAATGTAGTAATATCATGTTTATGGCGTGGATATGCGATATTTTATATTTCTGGCGTTGATATGCGATATTCTATATTACTGGTTTTGATATGCGATATTTCAGAAACCTAAGATCATATCTTAAACCATTGAAGGGAAATACCAGCATGACACACACATGGTCCAGTATGCAAACGAACAGGGCCCGGTAACATCCACTTATTGTTGACCTACCTGCCCTTGAGTAATTAATGCCAATTAATTCATTCCTCAACATTTATCAGAGTTGTATGGAAATATTTGGACCAGAACAACATCTGGCAATCATACTTAACATAAACCATAGAATACACGTCCACAGCAAATATAGACGGCCATAGCACTGGTGGTGATGGTGGTCGTGGTGTACGGGAGGGGGCGATGGGAGTATACGCCTAAGAGGAACGGAAAAACAGAACGCGTGTCATGCATTATTAGCGCTGAATAAAAGGAGGCAATTAACGCTACAGACTCTTAGGTAAGGCACTATTTAACACCCCAACATTTAAGATGAATTAATCAATTAATCTTGTCGCACTGAATGTATGTATGTATGTATGTATGTATGTATGTATGTATGTATGTATGTATGTATGTATGCATGTATGTATGTATGTATGTATGTATGTATGTATGTATGTATGTATGTATGTATGCATGCATGCATATATATGTATATATATATATATATATATATATATATATATATATATATATATATATATATATATATATGTATATATATATGTATATATATATATATATATATATATTGATAGAATTTTGGAGATGTGCATTTGGTTATTGCACCCCGTTTAAGCAATTCTTGATACGTGTGATTACCTGTTTTTTTTATTAGAATTCGGTGCAATGGAAATATTCCCTATCTCGAAATAATCAATCAATTACCAGGAGTAAACGTCACCGAGAAAAAGTCTTAGTGAGTTTCCATGATGCCATGGTCCATGAGTAGTGAATTCAGATTCAAACCACACGACTGTCCCTGTCTTAATGTAGTCTCTATTAAAATCTAGTGGTGTATATTGGCGTTGTGACTGCAGTCACAGTATTTACGGTAGGAAACCAGTAAATTGCAACATGGAATAAACAAGAAGGGACTCGGAAGGTACCGTTTATGTCGCCATGTGGCAAATGTGATGCAGTTGTACTGGCGTGATGTGCCTTGAAACGATAGATTGACTGGCTTAAGGAGGCGAAATTAAAATAGTTCTCTGTGTTAAGGGATAGTTGTAGTTTCTATGGCGTGAACTGCTGACGGTACGGAAAGTTGATAAAAAGAGACTATGCAGATGTGCGTTTGATAGATATTTGGCAAGTAATGAATAATGTGGTCTTCCATTGATTAGAGTAAAAATTATGTATAGAATCGACAGGTCGGGCTTTCTAATTTACAACTGAAGTTGTATAGAAGTCTTTGGAAATTTGGGGTAATCTTATGGATTCTAATGGGAATTGCGCCAGGGTTTTGACACCGCTCGGTCAGGCAAAGACCCTTGACTTGCATGCAGGTGTGTGTGTTTGTGTGTGTGTGTGTGTGTGTGTGTGTGTGTGTGTGTGTGTGTGTGATTGTAAGGAATAAAGCATGGATATTTTTTTCTGATCTTTAGTTACATTAACAAACTTTCTAAGATTGCTTCTCTAATATCTCAGACTTGGTTAGAATATACCTCGAAAAACTAATTAATGTTAATAAGCAGCTATTTTTATGAATGAAGTCGTCAGGAAGACGACCGAGTACGACCGTGTATTGATTCATTATATCAAAAGGAGGATATTAACTGTAATTTAATATAAAGTTATGCGGGGTTTTTTTCGGGTGAACATTTATTTATGGCATGTAGACGGTCGTGGTAAAATATGCAAAAAATTGAATTGTATCTAGAAAGAGAACAGCGTTTATAAAAATTAGAATTGTGCCCATATAATTAGTATGATAATACAATGTTTTATATTTGGTCAAATTAAGATAGCCATGTGTGCATATATATATATATATATATATATATATATATATATATATATATATATATATATATATATATATATATATATATATATAAAGAGAGACAGACAGATTCTGTCTGGCAAAATAAATGTCCATATATATCCTAGTCATATTTTGCATTAGCGTGTATCAAGCATTTTGTGCATTTTGTGGCCCATCTAGAATCTAACTACACCTATATTTAATCAGTATTTAGTGTACATGAGCTAAGTCATATTTGACGGTCTCGGTGCCGCCAGAGCTAATGTACAAGTTTGGTATAAAGTTTGTAATTCATAAACAGATTCGGTGCAAAACACGTTCAAAGCGAAAAGTGGTGTAAAAAATGTGGACTATTCCTTTACCGGTTGTTTAAATTAAAAGAATATTACACGCTTGTTATTTCCGGGTTCTTGTGATCTGTGTCCCACTGGCTTTCTATACCTCTTAACATGCTTTTGTTTAAAAAATTTCAAATAAAATTTTTAAAAAATATCCCTTCGCAGACATAACGAGTTATACCTCGATCACTGTCATCTTCAAAGTCGTGACTGAACATTATGCTACTGTATGTTAATTTAATGTAAGATGGCATAAATAACATTATTCTAAGAGATTAAAAATGATCCACGTTGACATTGCCTTGCTTATCTGAGTGGCATCGTATTATCGAAATGCCATAGCAAGTTGTCTAAGCAACCTGCATTGCTATGTCTTCTGTCAAATGGTCAAATTCTGCTGCGTGGTTTCGGTTGGTTGGTAAGATGGTTTTAAAGGCATTTATAACAGATAGGAGCCACAGCTTGAATTAAATAATGCCGAGGAAACTGAAGCAATGTGTTTTTCTTGAAAGGTCAAACCTAGGACGCCAACCCTGGCTAGTCTGTGTGGGGTATCAACCCTAGGACTAAAATATTAGTATATGGGATGCACTTTAGCGACAATGGGACTTCCAAGTTACGAAGGTCCCCTGGCGCTTTGGCGACAAGGGGAATTCAACCTGGTGGTGAAACTCAAGCAACAAGGGGAATTTAACATGGGCGGACCTGTCTGCGACAAGGTGAAAAGCCAAGCGATAAATGATGATGTATAAGGCCTGAATAGCGACTAGGAGAAATTTGTAGGGGCTAAGAGGGTGGTAAAGGAGCAAACACAATAGAGAGGTAGACAGACAAGAAAACAAATAGAAATAAGCAACTATACAATACAAAATCAAACAAATGGTAATAGAGAATAGACATAATTTAGAGACTATGCAGTTGCCATTAGAAGGGCCTTTCGGTTTCTTCTAAGGTCTGTTATAATTCTTCTCCTCCAACTACTCATCTTCTCAGGACATTTTTCGTCTTCTTCATTTACTCATCGTTCTGTTTGTTAACAACAGCTGGTGGAAAATACTATGAAAAATCCTTATACATATTTATAGCCTCAACTTGTGTGGCGCTCCTGTTTAAAAACCCTAGTATCTATTTATAACTACAACGTGTAGAAATTCCTATAGAAAAACGCAAAAAAATTTATATTTATAGCCTCAAATGTTCTATCCTCAATGACGTCACAGTACTGGACCTTGGGAAACAATCGGGCGTGTACTGAGTATCTTTGTTGCAAGTGGCAGAGATGAATAAGCGCTACTGTAAGTAGGTAGGTGAAATGAATATGATAAGGACACAAATTATTTTATGCGGATAAAGGGAGTTTTATATGGACAATCAAAGACACACACACACTCCAAACGCCCTTTGTTAGCTTAAAATGCAAGAGAATAAGATAACATCTCACAAAACAGACTCTTACATCCCAAAAAATACTATAGGAAACACGCCAGTATATATTTATAGTCACAACTTGTGGAAAATTCCTTTGGAAAAACCTAGCATTTATTTTAGCCATAATTTGTGTAAAATCCTATCGATAAATCTAATATTTGTAAGCCATAATTTGTGTAAAAATCCTATCAAAAAACCTAATATCTCTTTATAGCTGCAAATTAATATGGAAAAACCCAAATATATATATATATATATATATATATATATATATATATATATATATATATATATATATATATATATATATACATATATACATATATATATATATATATATATATATATATATATATATATATATATATATATATATATATATATATATATATATATATATATAGCCTCAATGACGTCACTGTACTGACACTGGTGAGAAAATGGCATCTGTGTTGCAAGTGGCTGACCTCACTCGGGCGGTTACTAAGTAACTGTGTTGCAAGCGACTGACCTGAATACGCGTTAGAGTAGGTAGGTAGGTGAAATTAATTTGATAGCGACAAGGGTTTATAGGGACAAACACAAGATAGACATGCACGTTCACATAAAAACACACTCATACATACTCCAAACGCCCCTTGCTAGCTTCAAATATAAGAGAATGAGATAAAATTTCACAAAACAGAATATATGTCTATTGTGTTTGTCCCTCTAACACTTTTTGAACATTTCCCCTTGTCGCTAGACAGGCCCTGTACATTTTCATTTGTAGCTGGACATAGCCCCACCTTGTTGCATGTCCCCCTTGTCGCTAGAGAGGCCCACCCATGTTAAATTCTCCTTCTCGCGATATAGTGTCGGCACCATGTTCAAATCCTCTTGTCGCCAAAGATCCGGAGCAACTTTCTAATATGAAAACCCAATTGTTCCCCCCATGTACTACTTACAAATCTTATCATTTTAGTAACATTATATATATATATATATATATATATATATATATATATATATATATATATATATATATATATATATATATATATATATATATATATATATATATATATATATATATATATATTTGAAGGCGAATCTTTATAATTTGTATCAAATTTTTTTTTAAAAATCTTAATCCCAGAGTTGAGTGTGTGTGTGTCATATATCGCCAATCGGATAAAATTGTGCTGTGCAGTTTTAAAAAGAAGACGCAAACGTTTGCATCATTTTTAGTAATGGAGGCCATATTTGATGATGGATCATCACCATTTGTAAAATTAATCTAGAGGCTCTTTATAACAATATTACTTTGTATCCAATGATCAAATTATGTTAAGGGTTTGTTTAAAAAGGCTGGAAGAAGTTTTTAAATGTTTACTAAAAATGGGTCTGCATCAGTTGCAAAACAATTACTAGGTCTCTTTGCCAGAATGTTAATATTAAAACATGAACAATTCTTATGGGCGGCATTTTATCAGATGTTGTTTATAGATTTTCCTTCTTATAATAGTAGCACTCATATGTTACAGCAAATTGGCATAATTTGTACAAATTAAACGATCTTGGTGCCGAAACGCCAATGCGTCAGATCTGATTAAACCTTCTGCTGTTGCGGTATTTTTTTCAGACAAAATAATTTTTTTTTTGTTTCAGTTTTAGTAAAAACGGCCTGTTTTTCTGCCAGAAGGCAAATTCCTTTACGCGATTTTTTCAAAATTCGTCTGAAAGCTTTAATGTTTTTGTACTGCGGTTTGGGGTTGACTATACAAACCTGAATGATCTAGAAGACAGTAAGTCCAATAATATTTGTTCGAAGCTGGTCCTGCAGTTTTTGAGTTAGCAAATGTTAACGTACGCTTAACACATGACGCACAACTGGACTACACAAAAGGCTCACTTGGCATAACTACTACCATGTGAACAAAACTTTATACATCTGCATTGTCTATTACAGAGTAAATAGATCACACAGAATTTCTTAAAACTTTGTCTCCACCTGCATAACTTATCACATGTCGGACATCATACATAATACTTATATTGCTCTCTCTCTCTCTCTCTCTCTCTCTCTCTCTCTCTCTCTCTCTCTCTCTCTCTCTCTCTCTCTCTCTCTCTCTCTGCAGGAAACATAACATACAAAACATCACACATGGTATTTAGGTTGCCCTATACCATCAATACATATCGTATAAGATTATCGTACAGGATATTCTGGTTGCCTTCCCTATACAAGATATCTAATGCATATAATCATGCAAGGGATTTAGGTTGCCCTCTCCTTGCAAGGCATATCACATACATAGTATTATGTTTGGTCATTCCATGGAAGACATCACATTGAGTATCATACATGGAATTAAGGTTGCCATCTTCCTACAAGACATATGACAAAGAAATTTGTGCATTAAATTTAGTCTGCCCTCTCGAGCAAGACACATTACATACAGAGGATCATAAGATCTCTCTCTCTCTCTCTCTCTCTCTCTCTCTCTCTCTCTCTCTCTCTCTCTCTCTCTCTCTCTCTCTCTCTCTCTCTCTCTCTCTCTCTCTCTCTCTCTCTCTCCACACACGCACACACGCACACACACACACACACACACACACTCACACACCAAGAAATGATAATGAATAATATAAATTTGGAAATGAATGAAGAGATGTTAAATTATGTTCTGCATGTCCACATTCGCACAGAGGGTCACCAACAATTTTGGGCCAAGAGTGGCCAAGTGGTCTAAAGCGCTGTCCGTTATGGATCACCTCTGTCTTCGTGGTTTCGAGTCTAAGATTCGGCGAATGTGGATATGTGAGAAAGCCTGCCAGTAGCTTCTCGCGGGTCGGTGGTTGTTTCCGCGTATTTCCCGGTTTCTTCCTCCACCATTAATACTGGCCGCCATGTATAACCTATCGTGTGCTGAAAAATGGCGTTAAGCCCCACAGCAACAACAACAACAACAATTAGCATATTGTATAAGTCTGCATGTAAACTACTGTATTCTTGTATGAGTCTGGTATGTTCAATACTGAAACTTTAAACCTGGATTATTTTTTAAACTTGTATTTGCAATTAGCATTACTTCAGCTTTCTCTTAACTGAAGTTCATTAACCATTGCATTGACCACGAGTGCAATTTCTACTTCTATTTAGTCATTGACAGATGTTTACTGTAGCGATGAGTTGTCAGCAAATAATCTTCTTAAACATGTAATATTCTTGGCTGTTTTTGTTCACATCAAACAAGATAACAGCTGGACCCAGTATAGAGCCCAGTGGCATGCCTGCATTAGCCTGTTTTTAATGTGAAACAGAATCACGAATCACCACTTTCTGAGCTCTACCTAAAATATAGTCCAGCATTCGACATTTATAGAAGACATTATTTTTATGAAGAAAGTGATATTTATTATAAATACTAAACTCTCAGAACATCTGTCATCTGAATCTGAGAATGGAGGCGGAACTATAATTGTTCGCAACTGTGTGGACTTTCCTTTTTCAAATAATTGAGGAACGTGGGCCCGTTTCCATTATGGTAAAAAGAAAGCAAGATTTTTTGGGGGTATGTAGACATACTTACAAAAGAGGTTTGACTATTGTTTGGTGTGTACACATCCTTTCAAAATTGGTTTGATCCTTTTTCAAATAATGGAAGAACGCAAGCCCGTTTCCACTTTCGTAAAAATAAACAAACCAGTTTTTGGGTATGAAACATTCTTACAAAAGGGGGATTATTATTGTTTTGTATGCAGATTTTCTTACAAAAGGGGTTTGACTATTGTTTGTTATGAAGACATTCTTGTAAAAGGGTTTCCTAATATCCAGTTGCATTGCGAAATTACACGTGTCCTCCGTGCGCGTGTACATTAAAAGACGTATTAGCTTGATTTATATACTTAATTTTCTATAAGAAAGTTCAATTAGAGTCAGAGTCGTAGCCGATTTTGACATCTTACAGGGTCGATTTCGACATCTTACAGGGTCACACAATTTCTATTACCTTAAAAATTATTTTTGTGCTAGAAGAAGTTGTCTGTTCGTGTGTCTACGTAGAACGACATGTGTTTTGTCAAAGGAGATAAATGTACTTCGTCTACATTCTAAATAATTATTTTCCCTGGAGAACAACACTACTGGTTTGGACAAAGACATTTTCTGCAATTCATCTAAATTAGAACGGAACAATACAAAATGTGCTTTACTTCGTCTGACGTCATCATTCGCCATCATGGACCGGAACTGAACCGCAGACTGTCTCAGTTTAGAACTTTGTATTTTCATATCGTTAGAACAAACAATTTGGATCTCTTTCCTAAATCGTAAGTCTTGTTTGGTATATCTACCTTTTCTCCATGTTTTCTAGGGAAATAAATTATTTTTGTTAAAATTTACAAAGCTTGTTGTCTTCACTCTTTCTTTGAGTTACTATCCGATGCGTAGCACACAATATATATATATATATATATATATATATATATATATATATATATATATATATATATATATATATATATATATATATATATATATAGTATAGTATAATAAGAAGTTATATAGTTCTCAAAACTTACAAACAATGTAATCGTTCAACATATTCCTTCATACTCCTTACAGACAACGGTTTTTGAAACAGAAGTATCCAAATTTTCCAAAGGTGGAATATCAATGGAATGATTATTTTCATATGTATGTATGTATGTATGTATGTATGTATGTATGTATGTATGTATGTATGTATGTATGTATGTATGTATGTATGTATGTATGTATGTATGTATGTATGTATGTATGTATGTATTACATTTAGCGAACATTAAATCAGTCCTTTGGAAATAACGGGCTTGCCTCTCTTCATTTCCTCTCGAATCAATTTGTCTACCACGTGCAAATGCTGTTGTTATTGGATTAGTTTCTGACGGAATTTATCACATGTTTCTTTTGAAACACTCTCTAAATATAGAACGGAATTAGGAGCGACTTCGGGGACTGAATCAAAATGTGATACTTCTTAATTCTAAACTGAATATTTGAACTTCGCTTAACCCTTACATATTTTAAAAGAACGGGTTGATGTCAGATTTTTTTAGCAAATAATTTCTTCCTTCCAAACTTTATGTTGATTAGAAAAATGGTGAAATTCATGAAAAACGGCGGCAGTGGGTCTTCCATATTAAGAAATGGAGCGGGACATACGTTCTGTAATACAACGGATACACTCTTCGCTTACATGGCATTCGCATGGTAAGACTTTTATCACTTTGAAACTCTTATAATAATCATTTTAGAAATGGCATATGTCTGAAGGAATGTGCGACAACAATGAACAAAGATTATTAAAATAGTACTACATCGTTTACTCGAAACCCATCCTCATCTGCATAGGAAAATCTTTAATGGAATAAGAAGTACACAACTGTACAGAACAATATATATATATATATATATATATATATATATATATATATATATATATATATATATATATATATATATATATATATATATATATATATATATATATATATATATATATATATATATAATTTAAAGCCAAAGGTCACTGAATGTTCTCGGAGTTTTGCGGATTTAGTAGGATATTGTCAAATTATGCTCGCACAGTCTGACTTGCACTGTAAAATAATGTGCAATATCTCAGGGCAACAGGTGGAAGCCGTACCCTGGCTAACGAAAAGGACTAAGAGGTTCCAATTAAGGCTAATTGAAATGATGGAACTCTTTAAGACGACACTGGTTAAAGTTATTCAGCGCGGAGAATCCAAAGTAAGGTATGTGTGTATGTAGGTAGGTATGGCTGACTGACTGACTGATGACTGACCGACTACATGTGTATAGAAGTCATTCCGGGATTTACGATAATATCCTGTTAAAGCCATTAAAATAACATCATTATTAGAAAATGGGATCAGGTAAAACGTCATCTCACGGCATATGGTGCAAATATCGAAATTGTTATTACCAATGCTAATAATGGGTGTTTGCCTCGTTATCACTCTCCCGACTCTGGTTTACACTTATAGCTATAACAAAAAGGTAACAACCAATGGAATAGCTTAAACAATAACACTAGTGATGGCAACGACCAATGGAATAGCGTTAAAAAATGACGTTACTAATGGCAAACAAAGCAGAATTTAGGTTAAATTTGTATTTATCTGCAAAACTAGCAAAGAAGTTATCGAATTGATACAGATTTGGGGCTTAATATGGGCGAGGTCAATAAATATAAAGTTTTCCAAGTAATTTAAGAGACTATTCAGTGACTCCACTACACAATGACTAACGCATTTTTTTTTATTTGCAATAAGTAACCAAATAGACTATTTAGTGTCTCCATTACACTTTAACTAAATGCATTTTTTCCTAATTTGCAATACGAAATCAAAGAGACTATTCAGTGACTCCATTACGCTTTGACTAAGTGCATTTTTCCTAATTTGCATAAGAAATCAAAGAGACTATTCAGTGTCTCCACTAAACCTTTACTAAATGCATTTTTCCTAATCTGCACTAAGAAATCAAAGAGACTATTAAGTGACTCTACAACACTTTGACTAAATGCATTTTTTTTCTCCAAATTTGCAATAAGTAATCAAAGAGACTATTCAGTGACTCCGCTACACTTTGACGAAATGTATTTTTTTTAATTCGTTTGCATTAAGTAATCAAAGATGCTATTTAGTGTCTCCATTACACTTTGACTAAATTCATTTTCCGAATTTGCACTAAGTAATCAAAGAAACGATTCCGTGACTACACTACACTTTGACTAAATGCATTTTTTAAATTCGTTTGCAATAAGTAATCCAAGAGGCTATTCATTGACTCCACTACACTTTGACTAAATGCATTCATGTTTTTTAAAATTCGTTTGCAATAAGTAATCAAAGAGGCATTCATTGTCTCCACTACAATTTGACTAAGTGCGTGTTTCCTAATTTGCAATAAATAATCAAAGAGGCTATTCAGTGTCTGCACTAAATTTTGACTAAATGCATTTTTAGATTCATTTGCATTATGTAGCCAAAAAGACTATTCGGTGACTCCGCTACACTTTTACTAAATGTATTTTTTTTTTAAAATTCCTTGGAAATAAGTAATCAAAGATGCTATTCAGTGTCTCCACTACACTTTGACTAAATGCATTGTTTTCCTGATTTACAATAAGTAACCAAAAAGACTAATCAGTGACTCCACTATACTTTGACTAAATGCATTGTTTTCCTAATTTGTAATAGGTAATCAAAGAGACTATTCAGTGACTCAGCTACACTTTGACTAAATGTATTTTTTAAAATTCATTTGCATTAAGTAATCAAAGATGCTATTCAGTGTCTCCACTACGCTTTGACTAAATTCATTTTCCGAATTTGCACTAAGTAATCAAAGAGACGATCCCGTGACTCCACTAAACTTTGACTAAATGCATTTTTTTTATTCGTTTGCAATAAGTAATCATAGAGACTATTCAGTGACTTTGCTACACTTTGACTAAATGCTTTTCCTAATTTGCACTAAGTAATCAATGAGATTATTCAGTGACTCCACCTCACCGTGAATAAATGCATTTTTTTCTTCTTATATTTTATCGAGACGCTATCTATTGTACCGTGGTATGTTGACACTGGGAAGAGTTCATCATCATTGACCTTCTGAATGTCAAGGAATATGTATGCATTTGAATTATGTATGTTTTATCTCTTCTATATTTAAAAGTGGGTAGAGTCCAATAACCCTGAGCATGTGATGATGATGATGAGTCTAATTAGATTTTTGTTTACATTCTTATTTTTCTGCTTTGTACATTCTGCATTGTTACTTTCTTGTCTTTACTTTTTATTTGTTTAAACTAGAGAGATGTTCAACTATTTCCCACGGCTGATGCTTTTCAATTATGTACAGGGCTTAAATTCAGATATTCATTAGAAAGGAAGACTTATCTCCTTGATTTCTCTGAACATCTGCATATGTGCGCTGTCTATATCCTTCACATAATGAAATTTGTTTTTATTCGTTGATCTCCGGATATTGAGGAGTTTAGATTTTATATTAATCAACAAGCCCTTATGTTTTATCAAGATGGCATGCTATATAAATGTCATGCTGCATTTAGGCTTGAACTGGGGCATTGACAGTACATAAACATTTTGACTCGATTTGAGGCTTTCCCTGTACATAAACATTAAAGCTTTCTTTTGAGGCATTGCCAGTACATGCACATTAAGGCTTCGTTTAATGTATTGCCAGTACATGTACAATAAACATCATTTAAGGAATTGCCAGGACATGAACATTAAGGCTTTATTTAAAGCATTTCCAGTACATAAACAATAAGGCTTCGTTTAAGTCATTGCCAGTAAATGTACAATGAATATCATTTAAGGCATTGCCAGTGCAGGAACACTAAGGCTTCATTTAAGGCATTGCCAGTGCATAAACATTAAGGCTTCATTTAAGTCATTGCTAGTACATAAACATTAAGGCTTCATTTAAGGCATTGCCAGTACATAAACATTAGGGCTTCATTTAAGGCATTGCCAGTACATAAACATTAAGGCTTCATTTAAGGCATTGCCAGTACATAAACATTAAGGCTTCATTTAAGGCATTGCCAGTACATAAACATTAAGGCTTCATTTAAGGCATTGCCAGTGCAGGAACATTAAGGCTTCATTTAAGGCATTGCCAGTACATGATAAAGAAGGTTGTGTCATCAGCAAAGAGTTTAATATTACAGGTATTCATTTCTTACTGGTAAGTTATACAAGTTAAAAAGAGTACTGGTGTAAGGACTCTCCACATTATCCACTGCACAATAAAAGAAGCCTTGAAACCTCCGTATTGTGTGCAAATCGCTTTTTCTTGTAAGCCCGACATAAGATTAGTACGAGTATCATTTGATTTGTTTTTCACGTTTACATAAAAATTTTCGGATATAGATACTGGATACATTAAATGCACAGATAAGCAGTTACGTATGGTATCTTTTGAAATAAATGGTTGTTTACGGTAACCTGTAAAATAATTGAATCTGTCCTTTGTGATACTTCCTTGTTGCCGCGACATTTGATTGGTTAGTTCCGGGCAATAGCGCGTGGGCAGCCAGCCAAACTAACATGGTGCTGCCTGTTTTATGTTATATGAACGTTCTTTGCTTTGTTTATCTATCGTCGCATAACATATCTATGTTTTGGGCCCCGGGGAAAGAACATGTATTTGCTAAATCCGGTTTGAAATGTTGAAAAACACAAAGGCTAGTTTGAAACTGTAAACATCCAGGCAATGAACGAACTCAGGTGACGTGCATGCACATCAACATACGTGTTGGATTGTATTTTATAGCACGTTGACGAAATGATGAAATTAATTCAGTATAAAAAAAAAAGATTTTTGTCTGAATATCTGTGACCTATTTGTCTTCTTTTAACAAGCAACGATACGTAAATATTAAATATTATAGACGCAAAGCAGTCATGTCAACAAATCTCAAACACAATTAATCAATACATGTCATAGGAAAAGGGTTGCAGTTATGACTTCGGCGAAGCCGTGCTTTTGTTGGAGTTAATTTATCAATCCAGGTAGTAATTCAACACGGTCAAGAATTTTACAAAAGCTTTCCTACCCCAATTTTATGTGAGATGTTTTGTCGCTGAAAATTGAACACCTTAATCAAGATTTTAGAAAGTGATAACATTGCGTGATATTGTCGTTTGGAGAATGCACAGCTTAAACTCCGTACAAAACGAAATCGTTAAAATCAAAATGGTATTATATTTTATAACATATGCCAAGAAAGTTCTTTCTCCTATTTTTCATGTTCTAACAAACGTAGTCAATTTCCTTTACATGTATGTAGTACCAGATATACACATTGTTGTACCTTTTCTAAGATGGAAGTTCATATAATGGGCGCATTTCAATGCATGGCAAAAAAAAAAACGTATGATAATGAGGCATAAAGAAGGATTTACAAGTAATTTGCCGCCACTGGCCCATGAAAATGAGAAATCAACGTATTTGCTCAATCCATATTTGCCACAGAGAATTAATGAAGTATATGATAACGCGTGAATAGTACTGGGTGAAGTTACTGATCATGCATTTCCCTATCATATGCATTTCTTTTTCACTCGATTACATTTGAGAATATAACGTATATAGTGAGAAATACGAGGATCAGCGTACACAATTTAAAAAAATATTTTTGAAGCCCCTGACATACTGACAAATTAAGCGAATGGTAGAAGTTATTTTAAGGCAAGAGTGACACAATGTCGATACGAAAATGAAAAGGAACAATGTGATCGATTACTTGAACCAATGTGTAATAAACCTAAGGAGTATTGGAAATTGCCGACAATTTATACAAATCTCTCAGATTAAAGGTTAAGTCACACAAATTTGATATATATTTTAAAGATGTAAGTAATGACCCCGTTTTCATCTCCGATAATGACATTATACACAAACAATATGTTAGTAAATGAGATCCAAATCATGTTTCATGAACTAAACATAGCAATTGCCAATGAAGAAATATTGAGGGTGGTTCAACAGTTCCATACTGACCACACATGCAAATGTGCTAGACTGGATAAATTAGGAAGTGAATTATTCTGGAAAAGATATGTTCCATTCTTAGTCAATCTTCTAAATATTATTTCTGATAAGGGTATTTTTCTCAGTGAATGGTCAAAAAGGTATATAGTCCGTATACATAAAAGGAAAAACACACGCATGGTACATAAAATGACATAACCCCTTTTCAGCACAGAAGACAAGGTATCTACGAAAATTCTAAATATGATCAATGAATGTTATGGTCTTTACGTTCAAGCGTTGTCGTTGGGTGGATTTAGATGTTTTACGGATAACGGTTTTGTTTTTCACCGCTTGATTGCACATTTTATTAACGTAGGTCAGAATTTTGTACTGTTAATTCATTTATTAGTAACGTCTTTGATTGTGTCATTAGAAAAATGTATGGTGCACTTGGAATTAGTGGAAACATTTAAAATATTTGAAGATATATGTATCAGTCACCCAAATCGTGTGTTATATAACTAGTATATCATCGTTTTGTTTGCTGTGTATTTAATTGATTTAGATACGGATATGTCAATAGGGGTGGAAGGAATTAATATGCACATGTTAAGACTTTCCATGCGCTTATGCGCAGGTGATAGAGGGATAATGGTTAATAGCCAGGTAGACTGAGGGATAATGGTTAATAGCCAGGTAGACAGATGGATAATGGTTAATACCAATGTAGATAGTGGGCAATGGTCAATAACCAGGTAGACAGAGAGATAATGGTTAATAGCATTATAGATAGTGGACAATGGTTAATACCAAGGTAGCTAGAGGGATAATGGTTAATAGTCAGGTAGACAGAGGGATAATGGTTAATACCAATGTAGTTAGTGGGAAATGGTTAATACCCAGATAGATAGAGGGATAATGGTTAATATCCAAATAGAAAAAAAGGATAACGATTAATACCCAGATAGATAGATAGAGGGATAATGGTTAATACCCATGAAAATAGAGGGATAATGGTTAATACTCAGGTAGATAGATAGATTGATAATGGTTAAAATCCATGTAGATAGAGGGAAAATGGTTAATACCCAGGTAGATAGGGGGATAACGGTAAAAAAAAAAACAATCTAGATAGAGGGATAATGATTAATACCCAGGTAGATAGAGGGATAATGGTTAATACCTAGGTAGATAGAGGGATAATGGTTAATACCCAGGTAAACAGAGGGATAAAGGCTAATATCCATGTAGATAGAGAGATAATGGTTAATATCTAAGTAAATAAAGGGATAATGGCTAATACCCAGGTAAATAGAGGGATAATGGTTAATACCAATGTAGATAGTGGGCAATGGGTAATACCCAAGTAGATAGAGGGATAATGATTAATAGCCACGTAGATAGAGGGATAATGGTTAATATCCAGGTAGATAGAGATGATTGCTAATACCCAGGTTGATAGAGGGATATCGGTTAATACCCATGTAAATAGAGTAATGATGCTTAATACCAATGTAGATAGAGGTTAATGAGTAATACCCAGATAGGGGAGAATGGATAATTACTATGTAGATAGAGGGATAATGGTTAATGCCTAGATAGATAGAGGGATAATGGTTAATTACTATGTAGATAGAAGGTTAATGGTTAATATCCAGGTAAATAGAGGGATAATGGTTAATATAAAGGTCGATAAAAATATGATTGTTATTACCCAGGTATATAGAGGGATATCGGTTAATGCCTATGTTAATAGAATAATAATGGTTAATACCAATGTAGATAGAGGTTAATGAGTAATACCCAGATAATGGGAGAATGGATAATTACTACGTAGATAGAGGGATAATGGTCAACACCCAGGTAGATAGAGGAATAATGGTTAATATTCAGGTAGATAGAAAGATGATTGTTAATACCCAGGTAGATATAGGGATATCGGTAAATACCCATGTAAATAGAGTTATGATGGTTAATACCCATGTAGATATAGGGAAATGGTTAAAACCCAGACATATAGGGGATAATGGATAATTGCTATGTAGAGAGAGGGATAATGGTTAATACCCAGGTAGATAGAGGAACAATGTCAATACCCAGGAAGATAGAAAGATGATTGTTATTACCCAGGTAAATAGAGGGATATCAGTTAAAACCCATGTAAATAGATGAATAATGGTTAATACCCATTTAGATAGAGGGATATAGTTAATACCCAGATAGATAGGTGGATAATGGATAATTACTATGTAGATAGAGGGATAATGGTTAATACCCAAGTATATAGAGGGGTATCGGTTAATACCAAGTAAATAAAGGAATGATGGCAGATACCCATGTAAAAAGAGGTGTACTGGTTAATACCTAGGTAGATAGAGGGAAAAAGGTTAATACCCAGGTAGATAGAGCGATTATGGTTAATACCCATGGAGATAGAGGGATAATGGTTAATACCCAGTTAAATAGAGGGATAATGGTTAATACCAATGTAGATAGTGGGCAATGGATAATACCCAGGTAGATAGAGGATAATGGTTAATAGCCAGGTAGACAGAGGGATAATATTAATACCCATCTGGATAGAGGGATAATGGTTAATACCCAGATAGATAGGGGATAATTGATAATTACTGTGTAGATAGAAGGATAATGGTTGATACCCAGGTAGATAGATGGATAATGGTTAATATCCAGGTAGATAGAGGGATGATGGTTATTACCCAGGTAGATAGAGGGATATTGATTAATACCCATGTAAATAGAGTAATAATGGTTAATACCAATGTAGATAGAGGGAAATGGTTAATACCCAGATAGATATGGTGATAATGGATAATTACTATGTAGATAGAGGTATAATGGTTAATACCCAGGTAGATAGAGGGATAATGTTTAATACCCAGAGATAGAGGGATGATTGTTAATACCCAGGCAAAACAAAGAATAATGGTTAATACCCATGTAGATAGAGGTGTACTGGTTAATACCCAGGTAGATAGAGTGATAATAGTTAATACCCAGGTAGATAGAGGGATAATGGTTAATACCTAGGTAGACAGAGGGATAATGGTTAATACTAATGTAGATAGTGGGCAATGGTCAATAATCAGGTAGACAGAGAGATAATGGTTAATAGCAATGTAGATAGTTTGGCAATGGTTAATACCCAGGTAGCTAAAGGGATAATTGTTAATAGCCAGGTAGACAGAGGGATAATGGTTAATACCAATGTAGATAGTGGGAACTGGTTAATACCCAGATACATAGAGGGATAATGGATAATACCCATGTAGATAGAGGGTTAATGGTTAATACCAAGGCAGATAGAGGGATAATGGTCAATACCCAGGTTGATAGAGGGATAATGGTTAATAACCATGTAAATAGAGGAAAATTGGTTAAAACCCATCTAGATAGAGGGAAATGGTTAATACTCAGACAGATAGTGGGATAATGGATAATTACTATGTATATAGAGGGCTAATGGTTAATACCCAGGTAGATAGAGGGATAATGGTTAATCCCTAGGTAGATAGAGGGATAATGGTTTATATCCAGGTAGATAGAGATGATTGCTAATACCCAGGAAGATAGAGGGATATCGGTTAATACCCATGTTAATAGAGTAATAATTGGTTAATATCAATGTAGATAGAGGTTAATGAGTAATACTCAGATAGGGGGATAATGGATAATTACTAGGTAGATAGAGGGATAATGGTCAATACCCAGATAGATAGAGGGATAATGGTCAATACCCAGATAGATAGAGGGATAATGGTTAATACCCAGGTATCTAGAGAGATGATTGTTAATACCCAGGTAGATAGAGGGATATCGGTTAATACCCATGTAAAAAGAGTTATAATGGTTAAAACCCATGTAGATAGAGGGAAATGGTTAAAACCCAGACAGATAGGGGGATAATGAATAATTGCTATGTAGATAGAGGGATAATGGTTAATACCCAGGTAGATAGATGAATAATGTTAACACCCAGGTAGATAGAAATGTGATTGTTATTACCCAGGTAGATAGAGGGATATCGGTTAATACCCATGTAAATAGAGTAATAATGGTTAATACCCATCTAGATAGAGGGAAGTGGTTAATACCCAGATAGATAGGTGGATAATGGATAATTACTATGTAGATAGAGGGATAATGATTAATACCCAGGTAGATAGAGGGATAATGGTTAATACCCAGGTATATAGAGGGATGATTGTTAATACCCAGATAAATAGAGGAATGATTGTTAATACCCAGGTAGACAGAGGGATATCGGTTAATACCCATGTAAATAAAGGAATGATGGCAAATACCTATGTATATAGAGGTGTACTAGTTAATACCCAGGAAGATAGAGGGAAAATGGTTAATATCCAGGTAGATAGAGCGATTATGGTTAATACCCATGGAGATAGAGGGATAATGTTTGATACCCAGGTAAATAGAGGAATAATGGTTAATACCAATGTAGATAGTGGGCAATGGGTAATACCCAGGTAGCTAGAAGGATAATGAATAATAGCCACGTAGACAGAGGGATAATGTTAATACCCATGTAGATAGAGGGACAATGGTTAATACCCAGGTAGATAGAGATGATTGTTAATACCGAGGTAGATAGAGGGATATCGGTTAATACCCATGTAAATAGAGTAATAATGGTTAATACCAATGTAGATAGAGGGAAATGGTTAGTACCCAAATAGATAAAGGATAATGGATAATTACTATGTATATAGAGGGATAATAGTTAATACCCAGGTAGATAGGTGGATAATGGTTAATACCCAGGTAGATAGAGGGATAATGGTTAATACCCAGGTAGATAGAGGGATGATTGTTAATACCCATGTCGATAGAGGAATGATTGTTAATACCCAGGTAGATAGAGGGATATCGGTTAATACCCGTGTAAATAAAGAAATGATGGCAATTACCCATGTATATAGAGGTGTACTGGTTAATACCCAGGTAGATAGGGGGAAAATGGTTAATACCCAGGTAGATAGAGGGATAATGGTCAATACCCAGGTAGATAGAGCGATTATGGTTAATACCCGTGTAGATAGAGGGATAATGGTTAATACCCAGGTAAAAAGAGCGATAATGGTTAATACCAATGTAGATAGTGGGCGATGGATAATACCCAGGTAGATAGAGGGATAATGGTTAATAGCCAGGTAGACAGAGGGATAATGGTTAATACCCACGTAGATAGACAGTTACGTTTAGATACTTTAGTTAGTCAAAGAATTGAACTCTGAAGTAACATCGAAAAGTCTAAATTAATAGTTTTTCACAAGTCTTAATTCTGCTAAATTTGTAATTTAAATGTGAAGGTATAAAATTGGAGATTGTATAGAAATTTATGCATTTTGCCATATATTTTTCATTTAGTAGATCGTTCCCTTTCAACAAACTCGAACAGATCTAGCTATAAAATGTTTGCTTAAACTAGGCAAATAGCCATCTCCATTCGTCAATTTACCACTTTCGCTAATATGTGAATTGTCTGCATATAGCTCCGATATTCAAATTATGGAAGTGTGGTGTTTTATAGAGTGGAATGCTGAAGGAAAATTTCATAAACAGTTTTGCATAAATTTCTAGAAATTAAACAATCCACTCTGGACGATTTTGTTTATGACGAACTTTGTAGAATGCTTTCATTATGTCTAAGACAGTTTTCGAAAACTAAATACTGGCTTAAAGTAAATATAAAGAAATAAATTGATCCATATTTCACATGAAATTATCGTTTAGAATCTAAGTATGTAACAGCAGAAAAAGATCTGAACAATTTTGCTTAGTGACCTATCGTATAATTTGGTATTCTCCAGAGCTAGTATTTATCTTGGGGTTGGGAGTGAAAACATGTTTTAGCTTTCGTTACATCACGAAAGACGGATACTTTCATTCAGATCTGTAAATCTAGGTTATATTCCTCAACAAGAGCTTATTTATATACCTATCATTCAAATTTTTAAAAATTTAAATCACAGTTATTGCCTTCACCGATTTTACACTGAATTATGCAAATGAGCTAAACCAACTACTTTGTCACAAAGAAAATATGCCTCGTGTAACGTCTAGAAAGAACCAAGGCCGCGGGCATGATTTATGGGCGCTAGGAAAAATTCTCAAGTAGGCCCCTGTACATTACAAAAGAAATTTCTTCTCTTCAGTGGTAGCCCCACCCCCACCCTTTCCGATCGACGTTGGCACCGGAATTTTTTTCTAGTTATCCAACTCTTTTTCGGTTTGAAATGTTTTTTTAATACTCTGACTTTCGCACAAGATATGCGCCTAAATACTTTACGACTAACCTAAATGTGTTTATATTCGTCGAATAATTGTCTCTGGATAACATGATTGACATCACAAGTTTGTCTTGAGTAAGATGAATGTTATCACAAGCTTGTTTTTGGATAACATGAATGTCATCATAGGCGTGTCTTTGGATCACATGATTGTCATCACAAGCGAATCCTGGATAGCCTGAATATTGTCACACGCTTGATTTTGGATAACACGAATGTCATCACAAGCGAATCCTGGATAGCATGAATATTATCACAAGCTTGATTTTGGATAACATCAATGTCATCATAGGCGTGTCTTTGGATCACATGATTGTCATCACAAGCTTGATTTTGGATAACATGAATGTTATCATAAGCTTGATTTTGGATAACACGAATGTCATCATAGGCGTGTCTTTGGATCACATGATTGTCATCAAATGCTTTAAAATAAGCTAACCAAGATCAGCATTGTTACATATATGTAATTTATTTGATTGTGTTAATTTTAATGTACTTTTTATTTCATTACATGTTCTTGTAAAAACTATATTAACTGGATTTAACATTTTTTTAAAATTCAGTTTAGTTCTAGTAAATAACAGTGTTGCTACATTGTATATTTTTAGCTGACCTAGTTCCTGACCTTGATTCAGAATTCGTAAACACAGAGTAAAAATCATTGGTCGTAATCAAGGTCATTCTGGCTTGCGTCATTTCTGTTGTAACCAATATTTTTTTTAAAAATTATTTAATCATATAGTAAAATTCGTTCAGTACAATCGAACCTGTAAATAGCCTAATTGACATGACTTTACTGAATTGTTTGAACTAAGTGACACCATCACGCGATTTCAAATTGAGCTAAAATCTTACGTTTTTCGTGTTTTCAGTCAGTCGTAAATGGATACCTCTGTAGCTCAAAGGTATTTTTGTGTTGTGACCAGTTGATTTAAATTTTTTATTTGAAACAATTTATTCACCCTGGAAAATACCTGTGTTCGTCATAATTCTTGGACAAGATATTTTTTGGAAATTATTCGGAATTCGAAAGCCGGAATATTATTTTGATTCATAAAATGTAACGAGGAACTGCTGACATTACAGCACAAGACCAGATATAGAAGACGTCGTCGCCTTCCATAATGGAATTTCATCGAGATTCAAATTTTGAATCATTTAGAACTTTTTAGTGATAGGAATTGTATTATTCATTCTAGGATTAATTTTTGGATTAGATTCACAAACCATGAGTCTTTTTTCATTAGTTTACCTTGCTTTCTAGGGAAAAAATATTTTGTTAAAAGTTACAAAGCTTGTTGGCTTCACTCTTTTCTTCTCTTGCTTTTGTAACGGGTCTACGCGTCACAGTATAAAGCTTTCATATTAACAAAATATTTGATATACCCTACATTGGTAATTTAATTAAATTATTCTCTATGAACAGTATATTTTACTTGATTTTACATATTATTGGTCAAAACATTAAACAGCAATATTCTTCTGATTTATCGATATATTGCTTAACGTTGTGTAGTATCTTTTTTAGTTCTGGGGAGACATGTTATGGGTGTAGCAGTTTTTTTTAAATATAAGCGTATAAGATCGTGACACTTCTTTGGGTAACTTAGTTCTTATTGACTTTATTTGCTTAACATGTATGCACCATAGTGCCAATATTCAATAAAGCGAAATAAATGCTTCACATTTAAAATAAAATGTCACAGAAGACTTTATCTTTGGTTTTTAAATCCACTAGTTGATATCTCAGGTCTACCTGCTATCTGCATTTCGGACCAGACATGTATGCGTAATGTGACCATAGCACTCGTCATCATGAACTATTTTTAGACTGGGAAACCCCTACGTAAGTCTAAACTTGTTCTTCTTAAATGCGAATTTCCGATCATTTAGGGCCTTGACTTCAACGACTCTCACAGGATTGAGCGAACGTTGATACCAGAAAAAAAAACATGTATTGATTGATTTGACGGCATTGATACAACTCGTCCAACAATGCAAAAATGCAGATTGAAGCATTAGTTTGAAAGAATGTTTAGAGTTCGATCATTAATGTACACATAAAACTAACAGATTGGAAAAGAATCATAAAATGAATGAATGAATGATAGAATGAATGAATGAATGAAAGCATGAGAAAATGATGAGATAAACTTGTAAATATGATGGATCAATAGTGAATCAAAACGTGAATATAAAGACAAAAGTAAAGAGAGACCGATAAGTAGACAGTTGGAAACAAATAGAAAGAAAATCAAACGGGATAATCAATACAATAAACAGAAAATGGATTAAACTAATTGAATTTATTATGTGTAATCTATTTACAAAAAAGCATGATAAACTCTCTGAAAGTTCATACCTAAAGTCTCTTGCATATTAATCCATCAGCACTAAATCTCAAAGGTGAACATTTGCATACACCCAGGTCTTAGTCGTATCTCCTTACATCTTTCACCACTTGGTATCTTTACTGAAGCCGATACCATCTATCCCAAGTTCAACTCAAAAATCATTTTACAATTATTAAACAACTGTGTCACACCTGTGGCCACATTAGCAATCCATGTTTTGTTTACATTAGGGACGGAGAATGCCCGTAGCCTAGTGCTACTTCCGTCATGACCTATTCTCTGCCGAGAGATACAATAGTGTTAGTGAAAGGTCAGAACGATGAGAAACAAAATATTATCGTTGAATAATTCCGTAAAACTCTTATGTAAGAAATCAAGGTTAATAAGTCAATTATTACTTGGAAAGCTTGTAACTGTACAATTAATACCACACACACACACACACACACACACACACACACAAACACACACACACGTACATACACACACATATATATCGACTCTATGGTCAAACACGAAGTAACAGAAAAGAGCAAAATCAAAAATTTTGTAAACTTTAACAAATAATTTATTAGTTATAAATGAGAATATCAGAGGAACTTACATTATCATGAACTGAATCCCAAAATAATCTTGAAAAGATGTCTTTTAAAGTCCAAAAGGATGAAACGTTCCGTATAAATTTCTGAACCGGAAATATACTGGTCCGCCAAGAATCGCGGCACAGTCAAAACAGTTCTGTCTATAAATCTTTTAAATAATTCACAGTAGATCCAAAATATTATTATATTCCAACGAGCAATTTCTTTTTGCACTAACTGATCCAAATATATGTTGGTTTTTTTTTTCTTCTCTCAAATAATGTCTAAATACAACATAAAAGTCAGCTGGCTTGATCTTACAAAAGAACACGAGAATAAGAATTGGAAAAGTAACCAGTACGAAATACTTATGTACAGGGAAAAAGATAATATAAGCTTGTTATAGTGCTGCTTAAGTGATATATTAATTCTTCTAAGATACCATCTTAATGACCTGTCCAATTGGAGAAAGTTCGAATCTTATCAATATATTTACTAATAATGGTTTTGTTAGAAACTGTCAGCTGATGTGTAGGCATCGATTTTATAGTCCCTATGCATTTTTATCTTCGTAACGTCTTAAAATAGAACCTACGCAAGTACACTAAATGCACCTAATGATAATGTCTACAATTTACAAGAATGAAAAATACCAAATATTAGACAAAATCATGTACTAGAAAAAAGAAAAATATAGATATTTCTCGTTTCCTTTCAATGAAACATTTATACAACGAGTCATATATCAAAGATCAAAGATTTAGCGTACGTACAATATTTTATTTATATAACATGCAAATATACATATTTGCATTGCTAATGGCGTTAAGACAGACTACATGAAACTGCGTATTGACGGAGTGAATGAACTTTTCATATCCCTGCCAAATGTGTCCTAACCAAGTCTAGACACGCTATTGCAGCTTTGTCTCATTCATATGGTTAACACTACTGACAATCCTGTAGAAAGTATATGAATACCCTTACGAAAACACACACAGGTTCCTATATATTACTTAGTGGAAATTAAATTTCAAGCTCAAATTAATTTTCTCCTTCACTATACATATTTACAAATAATTTTTGTGTCCTTATGCACGAGAGAGAGAGAGAGAGAGAGAGAGAGAGAGAGAGAGAGAGAGAGAGAGAGAGAGAGAGAGAGAGAGAGAGAGAGAGATGGGAACACAAAAGGGACTTCGACGAAATTGTCTACCATGTTTAATTTATCTAGAAAACGGGGATCATTAATATCTTTGTTCCTTATTTACCAGCAGTATTGATTTGTCAAATTGCTTTGTACCATTACATTTATATGTTAATTTTAATGTATGTGATATCCTCCTCCTCCTCCTCCTCCTCCTCCTCCTCATCCTCCTCCTCATCATCATCATCATCATCATCATTATTATTATTATTATTATTATTATTATTATTATTATTATTATTATTATTATTATTATTATTATTATTATTATTATTATTGGTCTTAAAATAAGTAGTAGAAAAGAGTGAGAAACATCAAGCTTTGTAAAATTCAGTGGGTGGGTGGGTGTGTCATTACATTCATATCTGGGAACTTACTAATGTAGGCATATTAGCGACATATACTTTTATGCATATAATAGATTACTGAAGGTGCGTAATTTACTTACAATGTTCAGTCATGAACAGCCTTTATTTCTTCTAGCATTCGTGAAAGTTATAAGATAACTAAACAATTGTTACTAAAATAACTGTCAATCTAACGACACATTTACTAAGTGTACTGCATTTTTTAAAAAAAGTTTTTCAATGGATTTTCAAGTGGTAAAAAGTGCGCAGTTTTGACCATCAAAAGAAAATTTTTAAATGCCAAGTCGACTAAATTCGCAAATAGTTTATCAATGCATTTTACCAAATACAATTGTTACTATTTTTGTGCAGACACATTATTCTATAATTGTCATATCTTTGGAAACTATCCTTTTTAGTGCATTTTGTGGTATCATGTAGGAAGACATTGCGTGAAATAGGGCAATAATATATTTGTTACATCACATGCCGTCACTCGTCATGGTGCGAACTGTGTCTGCTGCGAAAAGTATAATTTCCATAGTGAAGTACGCATTCAAGGAGATACGCATGATGCTAATTATGAGCCGTATAGTCAGTCAGTCAAAACTCTATAAGTTATCATGTGATGCACTAAATAGTTGTCAAACAATATCTTTTCTTTTGCAAAATCGGACTAATCCTTAATACCTTAGCAATATTATTGAGAAAAATATTTATTATATACTTAAAGGAGACCAAAAATAAAAAAAAAATATAGAAAATTAATAAAAGTACTATAGAGTTAAAACTTATTCTGAAGTATTATCTGTGACCGTAATGCTAATACATAAATATTGGCATATCTTCAAGGCGCTGAGTTTCCGTGACCTCGTATGCAAAATTTTCGCGCCTATTCGGTTACTTTCGTGATGTAACGTCATAGTAGCGACTCTGCATCTTGACTGGCAGTTGCTAGCGTGAAAGATATTGTAAATCCTGGGAAAAGTGTTAAACGTGTGAGTTAGGAAGATAGGCAGAAGGCCGAGTAAGTGATCACAAAATGCATCAATCTATTCATTTATCTTTTATCTACATCAGCAGTAGCAGTGATAAAAAATACATTAACCTGACACCCAAGGTTCCTTTAATTTTAGTTTCACGCCCATCTTGTATATAAAGTGAGGTGCCCATCGGATTTGTGAGGGGAAAATGGTTGCCTGAGGAAATGAGGAAACGTATTTCAGGATGTTGACATACATGCCATAACATGGCACAATTTAAATCATTTAAATTTTCTTTTAAAAAAAAACAACAAAAACGAACTTTTCAGTCTATACCGGTTACGTGTAGTATGTATAAACCGTAATTTATAGTGAATGAAACTGATATAAAACTTTCTCTTGGGCAGTTTCAGTAGCAACGTTTAAAATAAAAGCGGTTTGGTTAAAAAAAAATCAAAGTTTCACATTAACTGCCTGACAATAGAAATTGGGGTGAGGCGACTATTGACACCACCCCTTGCCCCAATGTGCAAGTGCTCAAGGGACGCGCCATTTTTCCCTGCGATACACCTTGTAATCTCCCGGGACAAGCCCCTTTTTCATATTCTGGTCAGCTGTTGCTAAACTGCAAAATAGCTGAAGTTTTTATTTAAGTACACACGCAATCTTTATCCTTGTATTTAACTTGTGAAAAAGATTGCCGTTTGGACCGTGTTCGACAGTGCGTGTTTGTAAGGACCAGCAATTTAATTGATGAATAAACGATTCCCTAATTTGCTATAACTAATAACGTATATAGGTTTAAGTATTAAGGTCTGTAACCCTTGCTCACTGAATGAAAATATTTATTATGAATTAGTTGGGGGGGGGGCACATATCCTGCATGGTATTATAGGGTTTTTTTTCTTCTTTTAATTTAATAATGGGAACAAAACTTTTCATATACGGTAGAGAAATGTCAGGTGTTAACTGGTCGAGTTTCTTTGGCGGAAATGAAGATGCAAATTTGTTTGTAGAGAAAATTACATAACATTCACAGTGATCATTTACGGGATTGAAGTTAATTGGTGACAATTTTATCTTTTTAATTTTTTTTTTACTGTAGTACTATTGTAGTGGTTTTAAAAGTTCTGATAATTATGTAAATAATTTTTAATCTTAACATTCTATTTACTGAAGAAAATAAATGTGTGATATTAATTACTTCGTTCAGTCCCGGATTTAAACATAGCAGGGACCTAAGCTATGGGAAGCTGTAGAGGACATATTTGGTATACAATAAATTTTAAGAGACCACTTCTAAGAATTTGGAGATATTGCTAGATCAGGAGGTAGGTGTGGAAATACCCCCATATCGGGAAGTTTTTCTCCAAGCTTGAAAGTTGACAGGTATGAGCTGTCCGGTCTTATAGGATTTCAGTCAGGGGTTGTGAGTTCATTCAAATCACCAGCCCTGGGCCAGTGCCTAAAATATTAAAAACTATTATACCAGACATGTATACATTATCAGATTTATCAATAAGCTAACTGTAGCCTGCACGTAAAATGAACTGAACCATGAGCTTCTTGATCTTTAAATTAATTACTTAAATTTCTGCTTTGCAAATTTATTTGTGGGTTGTTTTATTTATTAAAAAAACAAACAAACTAATGCTTAAGTTAGGACTGATGAAAACCGTTTTCAATGCCTTTTTACACCTTCCCGGTAATGTATATTGTTTCACACAAAAGTCGGCCCAGAATTCAGTATTATCTCTTAGTGTTTTAGTGATGGATGAATATTTTCAAAATATTAGTCCTTAGAAGGTGTGTTGAGGGTAGGTAATGAAAATGCCATTTCAATACACTACGGTTGAATCTCATCCTTCTTAAATGAATTTATTGCATTGTGGCATAATTTAATTTTCACATTGGGCACCTTCACTTTATCTTTATAATATTTTTGCACAGCACAAAATGTATCAGTATTTATGTTAAAAATACATTGCTTTCCTTTAAATTCTTAACACACAGTTCAACAGATATAAGTTATGAGCAACTCTCAGAAACAGATTGGTCTTATTAATGTGCAGCCCAAAATCTGATTTCCAGGTATCGCTCGCCTTCATTATGTTTCAGGACTAGCTAGTATTGCGTCACGGGACCACGTGATCTGTCGTCTCATCAAAACTCGAACAAACTCGGCAATTTACGGAATCGTGGTATCCTCCACGCAATATAATCACCATCCGCCTACGATATGTAATTTATAAACATTTTATTCGAATTAAAATTTGTAGAAAATAACATACATAAAAGGAAAAAAATTGTTTCTTGTCTCCTTTAAGTATTAAATATAGAAAATTACTGGCGTAATACTTTTCATATTTGTTCATTTCTACATTTATTTTCACAAGTGAAAATCTAAGATTTCCTGTCATGTCTAACGACTAGAGCCGTTTTAAGAAGTTTGAGAGCCCAAAAACGGCAAACACACTGTTATTCATTGCTGAATCCGTTACATTGTTTTTAGGTAGGGTGAAACAGTTTACAATTTACTCGAAAAACCCACTCATACCGCTTTCTTGAGTCACGTATATTTATTTATATGATCCGCTTATGAAAGCAAAGTGACTCTACGAAAAGGGTGTGGGTCTGAATAATTTGTGCAAAAGAGTTAGTTCTTGTTGTTGTGGGTAACGCCATTTTTCAGCACAAAATAGGCTATACATGGCGGCCAGTATTAATGGTGGAGGAAGAAACCAGGTAATCCGCGGAAAGAACCACCGACCCACGAGAAGCTACTTGGAAGCTTTCTCACATATCCACATTCGCCAAATCTTAGACTGGAACCCACGCAGACAGAGTTGAGATGGCAGTGATCCGTAACGGAGAGCGCAGTAGACCACTCGGCCACTCGGATCCCTTCTTAAGAGTTTTTTGATCATGTTAATTTCGAATCTTGAACAAATTTTATATAAATTTCAAAAAAATTTTCCTACGTACATACCGGATATATTTCATCTTGCGGTATCAAAGACGATATATTTTTACTCATGGTTTCGCCACTCGTGGTTAATATATCAAGTTTTTTTGTTGTTTTTTCTTACAACGATGAAATATATCCGGTATTAATGCAGGAAAAAATGACCTGAACTCCACTATTAACGTTTATTGGTCAGGTTTAAGTTCATTAAGTTCATCAGCCCCTTTTGTTATGGGAGATAAATGATTGGTTGCATCAATATAGCAAAGAATAACGTTGTACACAAAGATGTGATAATTCAATTTTTACTTTATGTTGACTTAATGAGAGATTAGAGAAACATTTCAATAAATACCCATCCATAACAATTTTAGCTTTATAATTCCAATTTTCTTGCTTTCTGTCTTCATATCAACATATATTATCCACGAAGCATTTAATTTTAGGTAGCTTGTAGTTTTCTTTTATTAGCCTCTTCACTGCCCCATGATACATAGCTCCACTCGCTAGATAAGAGTTGTAAAATCGTATACAGTATTTTAGGGTAAATTGTTAGAGCGGGTCATGGCAGAGATCTACAGTACTTGTTGTAGTCACTTTTTAAAAAAGTAACAAAATCAATAAATCTTGCTATTGTTCAAACCAGGCTAGTACTTTTTTCCAACATTGCGTTTGCGTTTCGTTCAAGCATTCGTTGATCTTGCTTTCTGCGCATTTCAATTTTTCAAAATCAACATTGTGGAAAATTTTTCGCCAATAAGTTTACATATATATATATATATATATATATATATATATATATATATATATATATATATATATATATATATATATATATATATATATATATATATATATATATATACATACATACATACATACATACATACATACATACATACATACATACATACATACATACATACATACATACATACATACATACATACATACATACATACATACATACATACATACATACATACATACATACATACATACATACATACATACATACATGGTATGGCACGTGATTTGCCGTAATTTAATCCGTCAGTAAGGAATGACGATCCTATGAACCAGGAACAATGAATGTCAGGCATCAAAATCTGACCAATCTTAAGCACCAGGAAGATCTCTGATAGTATTATCTCTGTTTACAAAATACCATTGACCTTCTAAAGGTCATATTAAGATCTGATGTGATCCCAGGATAGGTTCTCAATGAAATTTAAAGCGCTATTTGCAAAAGACCCTTATAAAGAAACGAGAAGACAAAAATAAGTATACCATATGATGAACTAGAATGGTGTTGATTATTTCATAATTTGAGAAACATTGTACTAATGTTCTTTGCATCAAATTCATGGTTTAACTAAAACTTGATGACATGGAAAAAAAAACTGAATAAACATAAAATATACTAAAGTAATATTAAATTTGACTTCCTCCATTTTTGCATATAATTTAAGTAAGAGGAAGTTAGAAAGAATGAAACTTTCAGACCTCTCACACCATGTTCCCGCTTAAAATACAAACTGGAATCTCTACACTGCATTTAAAACGACGTGACTGTCACTTTAGGGATTCATATTTTTCTCTGAACGTAGACAATTACCCCGCCAATAGAGTAATAGTCTTTATGCCATGAAGGTTTGCATCAGTGAAAACAGTAATACGGGTGGGTAAGAAAAGAAGAAAGAAAATAACCATATATAATAAACTAAGAGCTACACATTCAATATATATATATATATATATATATATATATATATATATATATATATATATATATATATATATATATATATATATATATATATATATGTTTAGACTGTAATGCACGGTGGTATGGCAGTCGTGTTCCATGAACATGTTTTTGGTTAATATTCACAATGCCCTATACTTGAAACTGACATAAAAATGCAATATGTAAATGATACTGAGATAAGTACTATTACGTTTCGTAAATATGAAATTCATCCTGTATATGCTTTACCTGCAATTGATAAGGTAAGTTGTACTATAATGACTGTATTTTTTTTTGTATAATCTTTACACACTTTTCAAGTGAACAAATGATTAAAGGACCAAAAATTAATTTACAAAATTAACTATCATTTTCTATGGTACGTTAAATGTACCAAATTTTAATGCCAGAAATGTTATCTGTACAAAGCTTTCGGAGAGGAGATAGATTATAATTTTTACAGACTAATGGTGCATCAAAATTTAAGATTTAATAATTATGTACAATGCAGTATATCATAATTATCCCCTGATGTCAAAGATCTTTAACAATGCGGTTGTAACAAATAGCCGTTACAAATTAGATTATCGGAAAAAAACAAACATGGTTATCGTATGACTACTGTGTTCTTTAGTTTACTATATAACCATACCTGATTGTGTTATTTATATAAGTATATACCCATATCTGGTTACCGTGTTATTTAGTTAATTATATACCCATATCTGACTACCGTGTTATTTAGTTAATTATATACCTATATCTGACTACAATTATTTATATATGTATTATGACATAATTTTAAGTAAAAAATAACATTGCAATTTTTTTTCTAAATTGTGTTAAAACTAATTTTTCATTGGATTAATTTATCATTAAATTATATTGGAAATAATTTCCACTAAAATATATTGAAATTAACTTTATTACAACCATATTCTATGTTTGACAAAGATTGTAACTTTGCAAACAAGTGCAAATATTCCCTCTCGTAATATACATGTGTATGCCAACTCAGCAAAACAACACTTAGTGGCAAACAAATTTCTTAACGTTTTTTCTGATTTAGTAAGCTAGAGTTCAGCCGTTTTCCTGAGACGAATATAATGCTGATTATGCGGATTATGACGTAATAAACGCTTTCACTTACATTAGGATAGACTGAAATCTCTTTCTGGTTTTGGACAATAAACGCGGTACTGGCATGATACTGGGATGATGCACTTATATCCAAATCTTTACCAAATATGACCAGAGATATCTTGAACAAGCATAAAAATAAGCGCTGAGCCTCTTGTATCTTCAGTTCGTTATTCCCAGAATCAGAGAGACCTGTCTATCTTCTTCCAGGTAAGAATTATTTGTGTTCATAAATTTCTTTAAAGAATAGGTACTTTTAAAGTTAGATATTTCTGTGGTAATCTTCTTTGTTTTGCAATATTCTTGTGAGTTTTATTTATTTTAATATTATAATGTTATGGAAGGCTTAATTATTTTAAAGAATTTATGTTCATTTGTATTTGTGATAATTATTATTAAACAAAAATGAATTCGCTACCAACTTCATTTCTAAGATTTAATTTGTAAATGAAATATTCTTTAAGTAATAAAGAATAAAATTTAGTAATCTATTTGTGTTCATAAATTTCTTTAAAGAATAGGTACTTTTAAAGTTAGATATTTCTGTGGTAATCTTCTTTGTTTTGCAATATTCTTGTGAGTTTTATTTATTTTAATATTATAATGTTATGGAAGGCTTAATTATTTTAAAGAATTTATGTTCATTTGTATTTGTGATAATTATTATTAAACAAAAATGAATTCGCTACCAACTTCATTTCTAAGATTTAATTTGTAAATGAAATATTCTTTAAGTAATAAAGAATAAAATTTAGTAATCTATTCCAAATCAGTATTTTATCTTAAATTGAGTAAAATATATTTCTTCAACACGATTGTTGCATTAATCGCAACTACTTTGTACTCTTTGATTTAGTCCATATCTAATTATCTGTACTATATTCTAAAATACATAAACTACATAAATATATGAAGTTGGTAAGCTCGAAGGAAACGTATAATATACATTTTATGTATTTTTCAATATAAAGGCGTTTGAAAATGTACCTTTAGAATGTAGCATTATATATATATATATATATATATATATATATATATATATATATATATATATATATATATATATATATATATATATATATATATATATATAAAGTTTCTTAGTCCCATAATCAGCGAGACTGGTCCGTCTTCTTACAAGATTCCGTGAATCTCTTGCATTGCCAGAGCTTCCCCAGATGTAGCAGTATCTACACTATTATGAGTGACACCTCCTTCTTAAGAGAGTCTGAACTCTTTTTTCTCTATCTCTTTTCCTCTAACTATGGAATAGAGCATTGCTAAGAATATATGAGAACTAAAATCTCATAAAATAAGTATATACCCATATCTGACTAATGTGTTTTTTTTATACCTATATACCCATATCTATTTTTTAGTTAATTATATACCCATATCGGACTATTGTGTTATTTATAGAAATATAATCACATATCTGACTAATGTTTTATTTTGATAACTATATACCCATACTTGACTACCATGTTATTCAGCTAATTATATACCCATATCTGACTACTGCCTTATTTTTATAACTATATAACCATATCAGATAATCGTGTTATTCAGTTAATTATATACCCAAATCTGACTGCTGTGTTATTTTTATAACTATATAACCATATCTGACGATCGTGTTATTCAGTTAATTATATACTTAAATCTGACTATTGTGTTATTTGTATAACTATATAACCATATCTGACGATCGTGTTATTCAGTTAATTATATACCCAAATCTGACTACTGTGTTATTTTTATAACTATATAACCATATCTGACGATCGTGTTATTCAGTTAATTATATACCCAAATCTGAATACTGTTATTTTTATAACTATACAACCATATTTGACTATCGTGTTATTCAGTTAATTATATACCCAAATCTGACTACTGTGTTATTTTTATAACTATATAACCATATCTGACGATCGTGTTATTCAGATAATTATATACCCAAATCTGACTACTGTGTTATTTAGATAACTATATACCCAAATCATAATGTTTCTTTTGAAGAAAAAAAATTACATTTACAGTTTTACAACTTTGCTTTTAAATTAGGGGGTCCAACTGCAGGCGCACAGGTGATATATGGCTCGAGAATAACCGTTTGTGGCATGCGCAAAAGAAATTATGCGACTTTTTAATTTGAAATAGCACTCGTGTAAGATATAGCATTTCTTTAAAAGTGGCGTTCTCCCTCCAACCGAAAAAAAAGAGCGCATGGTAGTTGACAGAACTACTCGGAATACGGACAAAGTATCTTGAAGAAGTACCTATCTCCACAAATGCAAGATGTGATCAATTGCACAGGAAACGGAAGACGAATATACGCATTGTATTACCTATGCGTTTATATGGAATCGGTACACAATTAATAAAATCCGGTTCAGTACCCACGAATGTAGTCCCAGTCTATTTTTAGATCACTTTTTCCGGTCTAAATTTGGTGGTGATACTAGAGTTAGATTTTGGCATTCTTGGTAAGGATTTAAAGGCAATTGATTATTCTTTAAAATGTGATCTTATGGTGTGGTTGTCTGTGTGTATTTCGTCGACAGTGCACATTGAGTAATAAGGTCATGGTGATGATCCGGAAGTGAAATCTGTGTTCCGTTGCCTGGTGTTTTGTTTACAATTCAGCCTCTCCAAAAAATGCAGGTCAACCCTTGACAAGAACTAAACCGTTAAGTCATCTTTGAAGGTATTTTAGATTAACATATGATTTGTATTGATTGTCACACAGTGGAAAGTTCAGTACTGAGGAACAAATGTAGAGACCGTATAGTAAAATTAATTGTGTACTATGGCCTGTCAGTAAAAACTTGAAACTGATATAAATTTTTTATTATTAATGACATATACATGAAATTTTAATATTTTATGTATATTGACTTTAAAAATATAAAAATGAAATTAGAAGTAAAAAAATAATTTTAATTTTAAAAATTTAAATGAAATTTAAAAAACAATTAAAAAATAAAAAATTTCCACCAAGTATACACATATATAATATTTTTTGGGAATGATATTAAATGATATCAGCATATATATACTCCTACACCATATACAAGCTCAAATGATGGATATTTGTCAAATTTGATCAGAGAAAATATCTTTATTAGTCAAAATGAGACCCTCATTTAAAATACATGAAGGCAAAATTCTACTTTGCTTTGTACCTTTAGGTCATTGAAACTATTTATTTGGGGTTCAAACAGTTAATTTATGTGTTTATGATGGGGTGACTTCCTGAGTAACACATATCTGCTTGTATAGCTATCAGTAATTGTTTATAACCATAGTTATAGGGTATTTAGTGAGAGGACAGAGATGAAGACTTTATACTAGAACCTGTTCAAGTTCTCTACAAAATCATATTAAGCTGTCAGAGAATGAAATACAGGTCAGAGGGGTAAAATATACTTTACCCAGGTATATTTACCATTGCATGTAAGAAAACAGCAAAATGATGTAAGTTGAACACAGAATGCATTCCATTTTATTGTTCAGTTTCTTTAAGATGTTGATTGATGTAGTGCGACATTGTAGCCTAGATGATATTATGGGAATTCTCATGATCCATTTTGCTTTATGCATTATTAATGACTAATAATATTTGTTATCTGACACTTTAAAGATTACATAAGTAATATTCAAACAGATTATTTGAATTTAACTTTCTACAACTGATCCTAACATGGTTACATAGCTGACATGAACAAATATGCATATATTTTGTACTGTTTGGAATCAAAAGTTGACATTGTTAGGCTGACATGGTACCTATAGTGAATCTGTAAGGCTCAGTTTTGATTGTGTGCACTTAAAATATCCCAAGATGTTATTTTCATCATGAATATGCCTCTGTATGGTAACACATTTCAATTTAGTACTTTGACAGAGGGCGGTATTGCAGCATCAGCTGATATTTCATTCCATTGAATCATTGAATCATTGAACTTAAAACCTTGGTAGCCAAGACTCTTAAAAATAGACTAAAAATATTCAAACGGATTATTTGAATCATGTTTGCACATGTGATTTTAACAAGTACATTGCATATGTCCCACACATGCAAATATCCATCCTTGTTTACAAGTTTTCGGGATGCAAATTTCACATTTAGTTGGTGATATAGGATCTATTGGTACCTATAGTTGATCTGTGTGGCCACATTTTGCTTTATTCACTCACAATATCTAAAATTGTTTTTTCCTTCATGAATAGGATTGCATATAGTAATAAATTTTAATTTGGTACATTGTCATTTGACTTTCCACTATACTGGTATGTATCAATGTTTGCACCAATGATCAAACCTCACCATTCCAACATTGCCTTAAACTTTATGATACATACTCTACCTGATTAGTTATTTCACCTGTAAATGGCTAAATATGCTTGTAGAAACTTCATCTATTTTTAGGATGCATTTGTCACTTTAATACATGCCCATTGCTTCACATCTTTGAGTGTCACTCTATCAAGTTTACCTTTTTTAACCATATTTGCAACCTGAATGTTATATTGAAATCACCATATCTAACACATTTTAACTTCATTTGCCTACATCTTCCTTTTTTTTAGAATTAAGTGAAACATGTTATATATTTTCAGGTCTAGTCTGGTATCTGAAACAAAGTATTAGAGTTGGATCAATTTGGAAGCTCTCCAGTAGTCCAATGGTGATAGCAAGGTCTCATAAGGACATGTGCAGTGTGCTGCTATAAGTGACCAAGATGAGTTCATATCAGTACACTGATATACAGCATCTCAAAGACATGGCTTAGATCTTCATGAGAGAGATTCGCATCTTTTTTCAGTTAGGTGAAACTGTATTTTCATATTGCATTGTTGACTTTTGTAGTTATCGGCATTAAAATGGAATGCATATTTGCTATAAAACATGGTAGTGGTCCCATCAAAACTTTAAATTTGAGTGGGATATTAGTTATACAAACAACTGTCCAAGTACCTGAAACAATAAATGTGGAACATAGTACCTGTCATTGTTTCTTTAGTATGTACACCTATATGCATCTGGATAGGCATATTGTAATTTGCTGTCAAAATCACTGTGAGCTATCATGCTTCAGTACCCCTGGGATTAATATTATCAGTTGTACAGACCTAAACTACCATTTGTTTTAAAGACCATTCATTAATCAACATTGCTGCCTTAAATTTGTCAAACTGAATGTCATAACTTGTATGAAAATTTATTTTTTGTAAAATAAAAAGTTTTTAAAATTTATATATTTTTTTAAATTTTCATTAAAATTTAATATATCAATATTTTTTAATTTCAAGACTATTTTCAGACAGGCCTTATCAAGTATTACAATTAGGTTTTTACTGCATTGAAAAATTCCTATAATTAAGGAAGATATAGCAAATTTAGTTTTGGTTTCTTAAGAACAATTGGACCTCAAATTGCACCCTATAGAACACCAGCACTACACACTTTCTGACAGCTGTCACATGTCTTGCTTGCAAGGAAATTTCAAAAGACTTTATGTATGAAGTTGAAACAGTTGTGGCATGCAAAATAAAATGCAAATATAAAAGTTTGACAAAAACATTGACCCTTTCAGGAATCGGTACACAATTAATAAAATCCGGTTCAGTACCCACGAATGTAGTCCCAGTCTATTTTTAGATCACTTTTTCCGGTCTAAATTTGGTGGTGATACTAGAGTTAGATTTTGGCATTCTTGGTAAGGATTTAAAGGCAATTGATTATTCTTTAAAATGTGATCTTATGGTGTGGTTGTCTGTGTGTATTTCGTCGACAGTGCACATTGAGTAATAAGGTCATGGTGATGATCCGGAAGTGAAATCTGTGTTCCGTTGCCTGGTGTTTTGTTTACAATTCAGCCTCTCCAAAAAATGCAGGTCAACCCTTGACAAGAACTAAACCGTTAAGTCATCTTTGAAGGTATTTTAGATTAACATATGATTTGTATTGATTGTCACACAGTGGAAAGTTCAGTACTGAGGAACAAATGTAGAGACCGTATAGTAAAATTAATTGTGTACTATGGCCATATACTTACTCTTTCTTCTAAGCAGGTAGACATACAAATGAAACTTAAAGTCACTTTGTGAAACAATTTAAAGTTGTACAAGCATTCAGCTAATTTCCGTTCATGGAAAATAAACTCATTTAATTAACAATAATGAGAAAACGGCCTTAAATAACAATCTTCAAAAGAATCAGTGTTTTAAGTCTGATTTTTTACCTCGGTAGATTACACATGCTACGGTGAGATGGACTAAGTCTATCAAAGCATCTTTGGGATGTGATTTTAAAAATATAGTATGACAAATATGTAATGCTCATTTTTATTAAAGCCATAACACAAATCTGAGCTGCCTCGCTTTGCGCTCAGCATTAAGAGATTAGTGTGACGACTGGTCGGCCTGGTGTCAGGATAATGTGACTGGGGTGGGGGCAACATGCCACATGTCTGCGGCATGATGCCCCAGTACTAGACATCACTATAAACTGCCACATTGCAGACATCGTAGTGATATGACTGAAATTTGTTTAAAGCTAAGTGAAAAATTCAAAACACACACAAATCTGAGACTCTTGACCCTTGAACTTCGAATCAATGAAAGGTTTGTCAATTTGTTCATTTTAATACAACTAAATGCAAGTCAAAATTCACTTGTATGTATGTATGTATGTATGTATGTACGTACGTACGTATGTATGTATGTATGTATGTATGTATGTATGTATGTATGTATGTATGTATGTATGTATGTATGTATGTATGTATGTATGTATGTATGTATGTATGTATGTATGTATGTATGTATGTATGTATGTATGTATGTATGTATATATATATATATATATATATATATATATATATATATGTGTGTGTGTGTGTGTATATATATATATATGTATATGTGTGTGTTTTTGTGTATATGTATATATATATATATATATTTATTTATATATTTATCTATATATATATATATATATATATATATATATATATATATATATATATATATATATATATACAAATCAATGTGCTTAAAAATTCAGTGAAGTACAAAAATGCAAACAGTGACTTTGACCTGTTTGACCTGGCCTTAAAGTCGAGTATATCTCGTGTTCAAACTCATTCACAACAGCAGAGACATATTGTTCGATCGACCTGCGCCATTGTCATTCTGAATCATCAATACATTGCATGAAATGTTTTTAGTTTAAAACAGTTCTCATAATTCTTCAAGAGGATTAGTGATAACATATCTCAGATGGCCACTAAAAACGCCATGTTGGAGGTCAGGTCCTTCTCATTCAAGACAAGTTAAATATTTTTAAAAAAATACGTAAGTTATAAAAAAGGTTGATGCAACACCACCCTTCAGAATTCTTTACGACGGTTCTTAAGGCAGCCATGTTGAAGATCCTTTTCATTCAGGACATATTAAATTTTGTGAAAGAACGTAAGTTATGAAAAGAGGTCGATACAACACGACCGTTCTGGAGAATTTCTTAACGATGGTCAACACAACCGTCGATGGTCAACACAACCGTTCAGGAGAATTCTTAACGACGGTCGTTAAGGCAGCCATGTTGAGGTTATGTAAGCATCATTTTAATATAGCAACAACTGCATCTCGAAATAAGTGTTTTAGTTGAAACCCATGCCCATATGATATCCATTAAGGTGGAGCCGCCATTACAAGACTTTCACAACGGTTGCTGTGCATGCCATATTGGGAGGAAATATCGGCAATATTTGCATTAAGGACCAACTGCTTATTGGAAAAAAGTGTATTATGAAAACCCGATACCGATAAAAGAAGACGCGATAATACAATCATAAGGATGACCGCATTGGAATCTATTTTGGGAGATCATATCAGCATCACTTCCATTCTGGATATTTGGACAATCGAAATATCATAAGGACGTTGCAATGGAAACCCAATGTAGACAAAGCAACAAGTTGAAAACAAACGGAGGAGTAATAACAAGACTTTAATGACTTTGCAGCCTTTTGTGAGGTAGAATTGTCATCAGTTTCAAATGGGACCAACTACACTTTATTCTTAGAATCGTCGTTTCTATGGAAACCTCATGATGATACGACTATCCGTATAAGTTCAAGATGGCCGCCACAAACTGGTACCATTTCATTTAGGACCAAATAGATTTTATAGCAAGTAAATTTAGTGAAAATCTCATCTCGACATAACTAACAGTCACGATAACAATAATTTTAAGATGACAGCCATGATTGACATCCGACTAGTACCATTTTGATTTACTACATCAGCATATCGTAAGCAGTCTTTTAGTGAAAACTCCATGTTATTTTGACCATCCATTTGGGTGAAGTAGCGGTAAAATAAATTGTGTCCATACTGGGTATTCAAGGGACACAGTTTTCATTCAAACTAACTTGAAATCTGAATAAAACTGTGAGCCAAGTTTCGTGTCTTTCACTGAAGTAGTGGTAAACAGTTCTCACAGAATTAAGTTAATGCAAAAAGTCCCACACACACACACACACACACACACACACACACTCTCTCTCTCTCTCTCTCTCTCTCTCTCTCTCTCTCTCTCTCTCTCTCTCTCTCTCTCTCTCTCTCTCTCTCTCTTCCATCAGCACGTGATGACATTTATAACTTCATACTAAATGATATTTTTTTTAAACACACAAGTGCTGCAGTATACTGATATCTATGATTCAAAGCAAAACACTGGCACAAGAACAAACTCAGGCTAATTTGAAAAAAGGCTTCTGTATAGGTTAGTATAATGCACCTGTCTACTAAATGATCATGCACCCTACTGAAATTCGTGAAATATACATACATACATACGCATGCGCGCGCACGCACGCACCCACACACACAGAGACATACATACATACATACATACATACATACATACATACATACATACATACATACATACATACATACATACATACATACATAATATTATTGGTACATAAACATGTAAAGTTGAAGCTTTGTGTTCGACAAGTACTGACTTGTGATTGGTTCCATTAATTCTAGATAAATTGACCCCAAAGATAGCAACAAGGAAGTGCGCACCACGTGGGAAACTTGTTAGAATCTGTCTTAGCGTGACCTGACAATATATATTCCATGTTAGATTTAAATATATTAGGGGAGAGGTAGATGGAAAGAAAAAATAGCTTAACGTAAATATGAGCATATACAGACGATTTTATAATTGTACTCTATCAGATGATGTGACTTGCAGTCATCACATTGCCTTCCGTGACATTGCTTTAGCTTTTTGCAAAAAAATAATATGGCAGATTTTGCACATAATGGCTATGTCTATATAATAAAACTGGGAATGGGGAAACTAAAAATTTCTGAAACACGTAGAGATTGTCGTTTAGGTCATAGACAATGTTTACGTTCCACACGAGCGTGACTTGTACTCGAATTTCTGAAATCATACGAAAACATAGTTTGCCAAATAATATTTTCATGGCATTACCAGTCACAACTATGATGACCTAGAGAAATTTGATTGTTAGTATTAAATAGATAATGAAAATTTAAGAAACACTTACAGTAATGTAAATGAAAATCCCAAATAAACTTAAATGTTCTATCACAAGTCCAAAAGTATAGAATGTTCCGAGTAAATTCAAATAGTTTTGCACGTCCTGATGTACCACAATTTTGAAATCCAGAATGTCTTTGAATGAATTAACAATAACTCAAAACTAATGTGTAAAAATATAAATTATTTTTTCTCGAATTATATCTGAACGCAACTGTAAATTGTAATAATAAATGGATTCCAGAGACTACTCTTAAGACAGGAATATTTTTTTTCTAAATCTCCTGGATATAACATCCTCACTTGACTTAGAAATGAATGTGTTTCTTGAACATTCTAAGCTCACTAACAAGTTATTTATAGCCTACAATTATGGAAAAAATACCAATGTAAACATCTTGTGTACAGATGATCATTATTTTTAAGTACGTTATATAATCATGGACAACATTTAAGCACACAACATAGTTTTTGTTATAAGGTTTAACGCCATTTTCAGCACATTATAGGATATACATGTCGGCCGGTACTAATGGTGGAGGAAGAACCATGGAAAATCCCGGGAAGAACCACCGACCCACGGAAAGCTACTGGCAGCCTTTCTCACGTACCCACGTTAGCTGAGCCTGAGACTCGAAACCACGCAGAGGTGAGATGGCAGTGATCCGTAACGGTGAGCACTTTAGACCACTCGGCCACACGGGCCCACACACAACATAGATATGCATAACAATATCAAGGAGTGAAAGGTCGATTTTACTACAGATTGAAAAAATTCCTCAATTTATTTTATTTATCTTCTTAATGTTAACCATCGCTATGTATCCATCATGTTATAAAACAACGGAAACGTCAAACATGAGGTGAACATGTCACTGGCAAACAACCGTTTAATTTCGAACTGGAGAACACACAACGTCAGTTAGAGGGACTCTTCCCCGTGCGTAAAACATTGTTCTATTTTGTCGTGCGTGCACTGTAGTTACGAAACAAACTAGTGTATACAAGTGCACTTTTTAATTGGTACAAACAGTG
>JAEAOA010001226.1:1767500-1797500 GCA_016746295.1 Potamilus streckersoni
TGATGAACACCATTTTTTATATTCTTGAATCAATACTCCTCCAACCCCAACATCACTTGCCTCAACAGACAGTTTTAAATGACTGGCTGAAAATTGGAGCTGTAAGAACTGGTACACTCTTAAGTATGGCCTTTAACTTATCAAAACCATCCTGGCATTTTCAAGACCAATGAAAGATGGTTTTCTTTCTCAATAAATTTGTCATGGATTCAGCAATTATGAAAAAATTGGAAAGAAATTTCCGATAGTATCCAACCATACCTAAAAATTGCATAAGTTGCTTTTCACTGATAGATACATGGAATTTAGATATAGCTTTGGCCTTATCATCTATATGTCTAATTTGTCTATGTTCCATGATATTTCCTAGAAATGTTACACAAGTACGGCAAAACTCACTTTTGGAAATTAATTCTCAAACTTATATCAGTGAGTCTGTCAAAGAATTTCCGAATTGTTGCTAAATGTTCTTTCCTGGTGTCGTGGTAGATGATGACATCATTGATGTAAGCCTCACATTAATCTAGACAAGATGTAATTATGTTCATTAAACGCTGAAAAGTACTTGGCGAACCTTTCATCCCAAACGACACCACCTTATATTGATAAAATCCATCTGGAGTCAATAATGCCGAAATTTGCTTTGCCCTTTCCTTCAGTGGAATTTGCCAAAATCCTTTCAGAAGGTCAAATTTGGTGATATACTTCGCAATTCCAATTTTATGAATTGCGAAGTATATCACATCGATTCTTAATAAAGCAAATGAATCTATTATAGTCACTGTTCACTTTTCTACAATCAGTGCATATGCGGAGGTGTTATCTGGTTTTGAAACAAGTATACATGGTGAACTACAGTCACTTTTACTGGGCTCTATGAAATCATTCTCTTGCAAGTGCTGAATTTCATTTTTTCAAGCATTCCTGTTTCAGCGTGTACGGATTTTGTTTCACAGGTATGGAATTTATAATTTCAACGTCATGAAAATATTGCCTGTTCTTATAGGAACATCTTGAAATAAGTGCTTATATTTAAGCAATAACTGTTAAAATTCATTTCTTTCTTGTTGTTGCAATTGTGAACCTTTCTGGACCAGATTTTTCATAATTTCTGAATTCCGAAAATTTGTTACTCCAAAGTCAATATAGAGTCCGATTTTATTCCTTCGCTTAAGTCCTCACAGAGTGGGACAAGTACAACAAAATTAACTGCATGATTAACCTGGCTATCTCTCTTAAATACTGGTAATCCATTTAATTATTTACATCCCATGAGTACTGTTATTATAATTTAAATTTTCATTTCTTCTTTACTTTGTAAGGTCCGTAATACCTAATACAGCACTCTATCGCCAGACTCAAAAGTTCTCTCCATTGTAGTTCTGTCAAACCATAATTTCACTTTTGACTTGAATTGCTGGATGCAAAATTCAAGCATAATTGACTGGAACATTTCAGACATAAAATTTGACCCTTGATCAAATTGGTCTAATCTGAAAAAGCCAATTTAACTTTTTGCTATTTTTTAGTTTTAATATTCCTCAAAGGAATTGCCTCTGGGGATCATATTTTGACGCACACATTATGTGCAGCAAATATTGGTTACCTGACTTGGAGTTAGGTAAGGGGCTGACATCATCTACCATTATTCAGCATAAAAGGTTAATCCAATGCAGTGTAGGTTGCAGATAAGCCTTAGGGTTGGGTTTTCTTACCATTTGACAAGTATGACAAAATCTGTAGTATTTAACATCACTTTCAATGTTTGGCAAAAAAAGTGATTCAAAAGATCTTGTGATCAATACCTTTTGATTGATCCAAACAAGGGATAAAAGTGACCTCATCAAAAGCCTGACCAATATATGTGTCAGCTAAAGAAATACTTTCCGGATCAACATCAATCTCGAGAACTTTCTTTGCCATAGCTCTAGTAACAGCACAAGCTTGGCATAAATCAATGACTTTTCCAAAAGGATCGACTTTCTGATCTAAATAAGGTTTGTCAGTTACAAATGGATTAACCTAAACCTTATCTCCAACTAGGTCATTGCCAGTAATAAATGAATACCATCAATGGGTAAAAAATACACTGGTTCAGACTGTTACATGTCCTGAGACTAAATCTGATGATAAATTTACACAATGGAGAGGAACATTAACAGAGCCGCACTCTACTCCCTGAATACGAACACACTCATTAGAAGAAGACTTATCAGAAAAAGGCAAAGTTCGTGATAATAAAAGACTCCGTGAAGCTCCTGTGTCCCTTAAAATTTTAACAGGGATAGGACTGAATGAATCACCTATGAGTGATATAGAACCCTTCGACATGAAAGGTTTATAATTCTCTATAACAAAATCAGACTGGGGTTTATTAGACCCAACAAATGTATTACTTTCATTACATGATTGTGACCTTGACCTCTTAGAAATAATAGCATTTGGAATAGGTCTGTCGTGATGCTTATTTTTCAATTTTCAGCAATAAGAAATGTGTCCTTTCTTGTTGCAATATGTACTTGTAGGAAGAGATAAAGATTTCCGATTAATTTTATCAGAAACTTGATTTCTAAAAGTTTTACCAGATTAAAAATTGGAAGGGCTCGTATTAGGCTGAAATATTTCTTTATTTCTTTTTACCAGACGAATGCTGAGTGGAGGACCTAATTAGAAAAGAAATTTTATGAACTAAGGAATACTCGTCAACAGTACGAGCAGCATTTTCCAAGTTTTGGACCTAATGCTATAAACATAAATCCTAATGTCACTATGGACACAGTTCTTGAACTCTTCAACTAATATGGTTCTTTGCGATCTTTGTAAAATTGATCAAATGTCTTGGCTTAACACCACCTGTCAAACTGTCGTGCATTTTCCCATGCAAATTCGACATAGGTCTGGCAGTTGATTTTCTAGAATTCCTAAAACCTTGTCGATAAGCCTCGTGTACCAATTCATAACCATTTAAAATGCATTCTTTAACCAGATGATAGTCACCACTGTGCTGTACTGATAGGACAGCATATATGTATATATATATATATATATATATATATATATATATATATATATATATATATATATATATATATATATATATATATATATATATTTCGGATATTTGCCGAAAAGTGTTCTCTCTCTCTCTCTCTCTCTCTCTCTCTCTCTCTCTCTCTCTCTCTCTCTCTCTCTCTCTCTCTCTCTCTCTCTCTCTCTCTCTCTCTTTGCCATTTCGAATTTTTTGTCTACTTCTTTTTCTCTAAAAGGGGGCACTAACCTAATATTCTAAGAAGCATCAAAATTTCAAAATGTATGTAAAGTCGGGATGTGCTTTTCTCTTCCCAGCTCTAATTCTCTTAATCTAAATTGAGATTATCTTTTTCAATTTCTTTTTGCATTTACATCTCTCTCTCTCTCTCTCTCTCTCTCTCTCTCTCTCTCTCTCTCTCTCTCTCTCTCTCTCTCTCTCTCTCTCTCTCTCTCTCTCTCTCTCTCTCTCTCTCTCTCTCTCTCACAGCATTTGTTTCTGTAACTGCATTTGTTTCTCTCCTATTTCTCCAAAAGCCTTTTCTTCTTTTCTCCTTATCTAACTGCATTTGCATTTGTTGCTAGTCTTTCTCCAGTTGCATTCTCTTCTTTTTCCTCTTTATCTAGTCACATTTGATTCTCCTCTCTATCTTTCTGAAGTTCAAACGTTCTTAACTTAAATTCCATTTTATATTTTAATCCTAATTCATTTACCTTTATGTTGGTCTCATACAGTCTTACTGACCGAAACCAAAGCACTTTTATCCAAAACATTCTTTACCACCCAAAATTGGACCAAAATATTTGTTATTTCTTGCTTCGTAAAAGACGTTTTCGCCTCAAAAAGATCATAATTTCTTGCAAACTTAAGCAAATCATCTTTTATCAAGTAATCTATCTGCTCCTGGGTAGGATTTGAAATAAAGATCTCCACTTTTGATGACATTGTAAAAAGCTTTCTGATTTCACTAAATATATCTAAGATGTGAAATAATACTTGGGATTTAAAAATTCCGAAATTAGGGAAATTTAAATTTCAAAAAGAAAGTTTTCTGACATATTTAAGCAAATTTTGTATCGCAAGGACATGCTCCCAATTTTCTGTTACGAGTATATGCTCTTAAAATAAGTAACAGAAAAGAGTGAAGACAACAATATTTGTAAAATTAACAAATAATTTATTTCCCCAAAATACAAGGGGAAAAATGAGAAAAAAGATCTTACGGTATTGCGAATTAAATCCAAAATTAATCCAAGAAATAAATGCGCAAATCCTAGTAATAAAACGTCCTGAATGAAACTCAGTTCAAGTCCCGATGGGATTTAAAATTAAAGGCGATGATGTGTCTGTTATAGCCTACGAAATACCAATGTGTTAACAGTCTCTTGTCGAATAACAGAAATATCATTCCAGGTTAGAGTTCAGAATAAATTCCACTGAATTTCTTTATCCAAGAATTTTGTCTGAGAACTTTTGTATTTCCATAGAAAATAATCACTTCACTTCAATGGAAAATAACCATTTAAAATGATCTAATGAGCCTTGTTTATTTACACCGCAATATCATATTAAATTCACTTGGGGAATCTCGAAAACAATGACCCTGATCAACATATTTAATCCTTCTTTGTTTACCTGTATACTAATTCCGTTAATAAGCTCATACACAAGGCAAATAATGAAGCTATTATTACCTGCTTACATAAATGAAATTTTTTTTAAAAAAATTAAAAAGTCAATCAGGTCAAGCAGAAATGAATTCAGTTTTGGACAAGGTCAAGTCCAGTTAAATTACAATAGCATGTAATGAAATAAAAAAATGTAAAACTAACAAACAAACAATTAAATTTAATATACATAACACCACATCTGTGCATAGCTCTTATGCGGCATTGCGTAGTACATGTGGATGACGCAGGGTGATACAGTGTAACCAGTGCGATTTTGTGACGCCGTCTTCAACAGTATTGTTTTATATGTCCTGCTTGAAGTAAGCATTTGCATTAAATATATATATATATATATATATATATATATATATATATATATATATATATATATATATATATATATATATATATATATATATATATATATATATATGTGTGTGTGTGTGTGTGTATGTGTGTGTGCAACACAGAGGATATATATATATATATATATATATATATATATATATATATATATATATATATATATATATATATATATATATATATGTGTGTGTGTGTGTGTGTGTGTGTGTGTGTGTGTGTGCGTGCAACACATAGAGGCATTGAAAGATACCTCTCATGAACCACACATTTTCTTATGTTCTTTTTTTATAGCATAACGCACACAAGCAACATTATATTTATAAAACAATTTACAATACATTAATCATAAATTAAGGAAAGAAATTTACTGTGTTTGTATCAGAGATTCTCTCGACACGGTATCCTTTTCCTGTGCTTTTTTCCCCACAAATCACATTTCATTGACGTCAATACTTTTAATTGTTCTGAAAAATAAACCTCAGCAACGGATCAATTGCCCTCCGTCTAGCTAAGGGTCCGAGGATACGATAGTTCCTACCCATCCATGCATGCCGTCACACATGATACGGCATTCAAATAAGGTAATACAACCATCCGCACCTCCAAAGCATCTGAAAGATGGAGACTTGAAGCTTCGTGCCTGACACTAGATGGTATGATAGCCAGCACAGTCTGGCTTCCCAAATAAAACGAGAAAGAGGATCGAATGGGAATGGCAAAGGAAGGGATTGCAAGCATCGCATGTAATTTTAGCTAGTTTGTAAATAAGCAAAACTATCCACATTTTTGGTCCTGGGATGGAGCATGTGAGGGGCATACGAAAGAAAATGGAAGTACTAGGAGTAATAAGAAGTGGGAGGAAACATGTGAAAGGGAACACATCTAACAGACGTGTAAACAGGCCGGGCCCTAGGATACGCAGGGCGATGAGCACCTGACCCCAAGCAAAAAAACTGCATTTCGGAGAACCGCAGGGCCGAAGGTGGTTGCCTCGTTCGCTTTGCCAGGCCTGGGTGTAAACCTCTCAAACAAACAAAACTCGAGAAAATTATTTCCCAATTTACAGGTATGCAAAGATAGTTGAGAGCAACAAATCTTGAACAATAGAACTAAATAATCCAAATATAATGTTGTTGTCCCGAGTGCCAACTATTAGTGGTTAATAGTGGGCAACGACAAACCAAGTTACCATTCATATTTTTACGAAATAATGACTATGCAAAGGAATGCATATATGCATGCATACATACATACATACATACATACATACATACATACATACATACATACATACATACATACATACATACATACATACATACATACATACATACATACATACATACATACATACATACATACATACATACATACATACATACATACATACATACATACATACATACATACATACATACATACATACATACATACATACATACATACATACATACATACATACATACATACATACATACATACATACATACATACATACATACATACATACATACATACATACATACATACAGGGTAAATTGTTACAGCCTGTTAAAATCCCTGAATAGCAAACTAACCTGTAACATTACTTTTCATGGCTAAGAGTCACGTCTTTCTTCCATTTTATAAACTCTTCAAATGTTTTACCTCATAGTAAAGATAATGTGATGAATCTACGTAAGTCATGAATTAAGCAGAAGTGTAGTTAGGTGCAGCATAACCATAAGTTAAATATATCACGTGACCTCATGAAGATCCGGGTCGATAAGGTGCTACAAACAGGACGTACGAAATACAGGTAAATAGAAAACAAGGAGAAAATACTGAAAACTCCAATGACAGTAAATTTAATGTAAAAATTAAGTGATCTATTGTGAAAATAATTCAAATACAAATATTTGCTTAATAGATAGTTATAGTGTTATAATCTGTTGGTATATAAAGTAAGCGAAATGACAAAACAACAAACTGTAATTCAAATATTTTATCGTATTGACAGTTGATCAAAGTCATTTTTATGATTTATTTAAAATCAATGAATTATTTCTTTTTTCCATCTCCAACATTCTCCTTTCCGTTCTTCCCTGTGACTAAATTTTACCATTATATGCTGCACTCGTTTTTTTTTCACGAATATTTTCTCGTGTCTTCCTAGGGGGGAAGAGATCAACGTGTCTTTGTCAAATATATGAAATATGATCATGCCTGAAAGTTTTGTTTTTGTTTAGCTTTATTTTAAGGGTTTTTTAGGGTTTTTTGGGGGGGAGAGGGTGTTTTTTGTATTATTGTTTGTTGTGGGGAATCTTTTGTTAGTTTGGTTTTGTTTTTTGTTGTTGTTTTTTGAACGGTCTCTGCCAAACTCAAAATTTCCAACTCTGGTGACCATGGCCAAGTGCTATGTATTTTGCGTTTTCGATATAACAGGATTTCCAAAGCCACAATTACGATTTTAGAATGGTAGGGGTAGGGGGACAAGATTGGTCACAAAAGAAATGATATGTTATTAAACAGACACAAACTCGCGAATCCTCATATATTTATCATAAACAGCAGATTCTTTTAAACAATCGCCACTGGATGAATTTATTTTTTCAAACAAGAACCATTACGTCCACAAAGAATGGGAATTGCATTTTGATTATCAAGAAACAGAATAGAAGGTTCTACATACATGTATAGATTAGAACGTTTCGCACTGGTCTCAGGAAAGTAAACTTCTTGTAACAATTAGTGCAGATAACCACAAGAAAAAATGGTTATGTCACGAGAATATGTAAATTTAGTGCAGATAAAATTATGTCACGCATAAGTAATGAAATTGAAGAAGATCCCTTATTTTTTAGTTTGAGTTTCAAAACCATCAATGCGTCTGTGATAATACACCAATATAATTATAGTTTTGTGTTGGTCCTCAATTCTTGTTACGACGTTAATGAATGTGGCAATACATGTAGTTTAAATCAGAGTTGTGTAAATAATATTGATAAACTGTATGTGTCAGTTTTAATCAAATGAAAAACATTAACTCATAAGATAAAATGAGTTTCTTCAGGACTAAAATATAAAATTAATTTCACTGTAGCAAGAAGGACTAGTAGAATGAGCAATTTACTTGTCCGACTGAATCTTCATTAGTCCTTCCCAAGAAATAATATTAGCTACATATTTAGATTAAAAACACTATAGGGAGAATGCATTTTTTAAAACCGCTATTTTCAGTCATGTATTTGTCGCTGGCCTGGCAACCAAATACCTTTAAAATGAACATTATTTACTCATGTTGCGATATTCCTCGATATATTTGGCACTGTTGTGCGATTTTTATTGCCCTAAGTCTCGTCCCTACTTTTGAGATCTGATATCAGCTGGGCTCTGTATAATTGTTTCAGCACAATCAGGCCCGGCCTTGGGGCAAAGTGAATGAGGCAACCGATTTTGACCCTGCGCTTCTCCGCAGTGCAGTTTTGTTCCTTGGGGCAACGCGCTCATCGCTTGTTGTCTTTGTCCCCATTTGCTGCCTTGGGGCCTAAGCACAATCGATAATATGTTAATATATGATTGTTGTCGATAATTACTTCTCTTGATAGTCATATTATCAGTGATTTCAACAAACATTGAATTCAAGAATTGAAACTTTTGCATGCCAAATTGACGGCTGGACTGACACGTCAATGGTATCAAACATGCACACGTCTTTATGCTTTTGTCCGTGCAATTTCATTCATTGATATTTTCAATAAATTGTGTTTGCGACAATTATTTCAACATCCAGTAAAGGAACATGAACTATATATACCTTTCCTACATTTTCCATCGTTATCCATGCCAAGTTTAAAGAGAAAATGAGCAAAGACAAAGTGTAAACAAAAAAGACCGATGTTTTCATCGCGGTCTCTACGGTATCTGATTTTCATTTCACAATCGTCATGGCTTACACATCACGTTATTGGTTAACGGTTTTTTATGATAGTGGAATTGAATATAAACCACTGTGTTATAAAACAATGTTGCAGCTTTGGGAAAGTAGAGTTTTTCCTCAGAAAACGTTATGGCTTCTTTGAATTTATATCATGGTAAAATAAATCTCTAAAGTATACAATTCTTTCCAAATAAATTAAAAAATTCTTACCTGCATTTTTGGCAATAAGCGTTTGGAGGCCGTTGTACAAAACATCTCCATTCTTTGGGACCCTTTCCATAAAATCACTTCTCGATAGCAGGCATAAAGCCTTTCCTAAAAAAAAAATATCTTTTCTATACACCACTCTGACTTGATAAATTTATGCACGTTTTTACAGATGAACCATAAAGCCACTGAAAATTCCAGAAACCTTTTTTCTTAAATATGCGCCATTAAATATTAATTAATTAGAGTGAGGAATAGCTTATGGAATTAAATTAATACTATCAATGATAATTACTGTCTCTTATAACAGATTTGCCAAAATATACAAACAGAACTAAAGAAACCACAGGCATTGTAACTCCTGTCAAACATTTCAAAATTAACAATGTTATTTATGTGCATTTGTAACAAACGTAAAAAAAAATTGAGATGTATACGGTTTTCACATTTTCATTCCAGACATTCATCTTTAAACCATGTTTTTAGTGGGTTTGTGCCTTTGAATCAATACAATATAGTGGGAATTTGATTTAATAAATGAGAACGTAGGTATACCATTTTGTTCGTGTATAAAGCTAATTGGATCGCAAACATCAGGAACTATTATCTGCCATCGCATTATGTACCAGCACTTTTGAATATTAGTTGTTTCTTCATTTATATTTTTTTATTTTAAGCGAATGGAGTACAACCTGATTTTCCGGTGCATTATGCTACGGCAGATATGGTTCTATGCCGTTAGCAGTTAGGTGTGTGTTACATAAGGAAATACAACGATTGTAAGACTGATTAATTCTAGCAGCTCAACAGCCTCCGATAAGTCCGAATGTTAGTTCGAATGGCGTAACGACATCAAACAGATTGGCTTTTTCTAATTCACATTACTAAAACACCATAATCTAATTATAGTTATATATTTTTTCTTAAATTCCTTAGCACAAACAACAAACATGAACAGTATGTATGCGCAGTTGATGTAAACCTCTGGACGGAAATTATCTGAATTTAAAATAGCCTCGATCAGACGTAAAAGAGAACTCAACTTCACGCTTCTGTCGATGTATCGCAAAAGCTGTTTTAAGAATTTCTATATTGAAATATTAAATAAAACAAACAACAAATGTTAAAATTTGATTGTATGTACATTTATAAACTAATGGGTACGACTAATAATTGTTCTACACTTATTTCAGACAATACCGACCGTACGTAGAGCGTAAAACTGCAAAATGCCGTTGGACTGTCTGAAACGTACAATGTTTGGAGTTTGGGAGGCTCGCAGTTTCTAAATTCAATATACAGACTGACGTTTGCATCAATACGAAAAATGCAATATGTCGTCTGTCAATCTGTTGTTCCAAATTTTGTAAATACTCCCAGGTTAAATAAGAATTCATTTTAAAATGGAATTTCTATCAGTTTGCGGCTTTTAATCGAAACATGTCAAACTCTTACCAGTCTTGTAGCCATATATATTGCTCCTCTCCACATCCAGTTATGTCCGAAATAAATGTTGCAGATGCATCGTGTGCAACGGATGAAACTTTCATTTCTAGCAACCAACGAAAACCATATCATATTAGATTTTACATAAAAGCGTGGGAGACATGTTATTTTCAATATTTTCCTTACAGCTAAATTTCATATTACCCATCTGAGACGGGTGCTATCATCCTGAAGTCCTACCAGTTCTCGTCAGCAATTTTTTCTCTTCATTATTCTCAAAAATATAAATTTTGAAAACGAACTTATTTCCGTGTTGTCACAACCTTTAGTGGCCTTTAAAATACGTTTGAAGTTCAACATTCAAAATTGACGTGTAACGAGTTTATCCGGAAAGCATGACTGAAGGCAATGAATCCATCCTGGTTACATTGTTTCGCACACAGGAAGCAAGCGATGAATTCACGCAGGCCGTGCAAGGACCACAAAGGGAAAGAAACTACGTGTCCTTTTTGATTGCATGATTAAAGACCGTGGACTTCTATATAACTATACGAATTAAATTGGAAATGAAATGAGAGTACTCCAGAAAAAAAATGTCAACTCTAATTTAATATGAGTTTATTATAATTGGGTAAATTTGGACAGCTAAAGATAACAAGTTGCAATGTTATTTTTTTTTTCTCAGACCAACAATGCATCTTAAAATGATTATCACCACCAAGATATTAGGTACAAATTTACTGAGTGAAATGAACAAACTGAAGTAGTGCAAATATCTGCGAATGTACGACAGTGTCGCAAGGGTAAATATCGAATAATGGTTCAATTGGGTGAGAATCGCTGCTCCAGTTAGGCTACTTTTTAAACGGCCTGAGCGGTAAGCTATTCGTGATAAAATTACTGGAGTATTAGTTACCTATGGATACAAAGTTCAACTAAAATTTAAAGTACAAGTATTGACAATACATTGAAAACTGATTTTAAAAGCAAAAACATAATTGTGTTACTGACAAGAACTGGCAGGTCGCAAGTATATGGAATGATCTTCCTTTGTAATAGGCCCAGTGATTTGACCAATCATTCTTCGAGAATTTTTGTAGCTAGAAAAAATGTCCTTCCATCTTACCATTCATGTCAAACTTTTCAGCTGACACAGTTTCTATTGCATACTCTTCTGAACACCATGTTAACCATACGCCCACTTCATCCTTTGTCCAACGCTGTGGATGTTTGGCTGAAATGTGGACAATGATAGTTTGTTTTGCTTTGTTTTGTTTTCTTTATGATATAAAAAGAAAAAAAATCTTTGTTGGAAATGCAAAACATGTAAGAAGATATAAAATACAACCATTATTCCTTTTTGATGAATAATTTTCTAAGCATACTAAGGGATTAGAGACTATTCTCTGATTTAGAAAGGCATTGCTCAGAGTAAAACGTCAAAAACCGAAAACCAAAATGTCTATAGCATCGATATGCGATCCAGACAAACAATACATGAAGAGTAAACACTACCTTCAGTTGACATACAGAGGCAGCTTGAATTCATAAATAAATAGAAAGGGAATAACGGTTGCATCTTTACACCTTATATTCAATAACTATTTTCAATTATATATGTGAAATCTTAATCAGTTCTCTAATATCTACGCCGGAAAAAATCTGAACGTATCGATGGAAATAGCATGAAATTGGTTTATATAATATTACACTAGTGATGAGAAAATACACAGTTGCACAGCACAAGTAGCAAAGCAGTGCAAATGATCTATGGATAAATAAAAAAAATAAAAATGAAACAAACAAATTCTGTTTTTTTAGGGGGGATGTGAGCTGCTGCAGAGTCTGCGGAAGAAAAAAAGTTGGTTGTGAAAGGAGTGAGTAACGGCTTTCTTATAGTTTTCGTCAAGAATGCAAACATTATTTCATTTTTCCAAATCGGATTTCTATTTTCCTTTAACAAAACAAAAACAAAAGTCTATATTTTGTTCAAAGAAAACTGCTTGATAAATCGTTCTCTCGCAATTATCTTGCCAGTAGGCAGTCTAAAAAAATTTAAATCAAAGTACTCTTTTCCGAGAACAGTTTTTACAATCCTTTTTTTATGGAAATGTAATGTATTCATTTGAGTGAATTCCTTCATTTCAGTACATACATTTTGTTTTACGATATTATATTAATATTATTAAAAGTGAATATTGAGTCTTAATGTACCTTTGATCTTGAAATTACGTCATAATTTTTATCAGTTGTTGTCTTCGTTTTTACAGACTTGTAGAACTAAAAAAAATAAATTTACATTATCCGTTAAATCAATGCTGACTGTCCCAGTGGCATTAGTGTTAGAGCGTCTAAGGATTTCAACGCAGGCCTAGTCATACCAAACACTTACAAAAGTGGTACTAACAGATGCCTCGCGTGCCGCTCAGCATTAAGAGGTTATTGTTAGGACTGGTTGGCCTGGTGTTAGGATAATGTGACTGGATAGGACATCGTGCAAGATGTCTACGGCACAATGCCTCAGTGCTAGACATCACTATTAGCTGCCACGGTGCAGACATCGTAGCTATATGACTGAAAAATTGTTAAAGCTACTTTAAAAATCAAAATCACTCATACACACACACAAACAAACACATCAATGCTTTTGCAAAACATAATTTATTGCTGATTTTATTTCTTAAGTGTTTAAAATTCCTGAGCTGTCCAAGACATGTACATGTACATGAAATAAATGGGCTTTATTAGTTTTCTCAGTTGTCTTCTACAACATCTTGTCGTTTTAATGGTAAATGGCGCCTGAGGCCAGTGGCCTTAATAGCGCCTGAGGCCAGTGGCCTTAATAGCGCCCATGGCAAAGATGATGATCCAAAAAATCAGAATAAGAGCCCTGAATGGACGAGGTCAGGGGTGGCCTAGTGCACCCACCCATCAGTTCGAGGTTGGCTCACAACGCTTCCCCACTGATTTGTGCCCAGGCGATTCTGCTGATCGATGTCTGGATCCTAAGCATAATGGTAAATCCAGGACTGGTTATTGTGTGTTTTGTCTTTGTTGATTTTAACTTCAGATTAAACACATTATTCTAAAGTCATAAAAACAATATCTATTATAAAGTTACGTACACAAAATGAATTAATTGCCATTTTGGTCTGCTTTTCAAATAAACGCGTTGACGAGCTAAAGTTCATTATTGTTGTTCAATTTTGTTTTCAAGGGCACTAAAACACATTAGTGATTTCAAAATTTTTGACAAGAACTGGCTTCTATCAAGGAATGACTAGAGATAAAAAAATAAAAATTATATCGATGATATACAATACCGTATACATTCGCTTATAAGTAGAGTCAAACTTCAAATAACAAAGATTTTGATCTGCCGCAGCATAATCCGACTGCAGATCAAGGTCTATGTTGTTTATTCTACTGATTACTCCCTACAAACTGCATATCAAAATAAGCCGGCGGTGACTGATCTGACTCTGTGCAGCTTGCAGTTGCACGTGTCTTATAAACGCGAATATATGTTTCCAACAGGAATATACAGTGACTGTGAATTAGTTTAAGGCTTTGCAAAACACTCCAGCCGTCTTTAGCTATAAGCAGATCTAAAATGTATATGATCAAGTTTCATCATTGCTTCATATAGCAATTACAATAATCTAGTCAAACAGCAGAAGTTACCTTGATGCTCTAAAGTGATCATTAAAAGAAGGAACATAAAATAGCAAGAGATGATTCAGCCGTAGGCATAAATTGCAACATGTTTTGCTTAGCGTATAAACCTATGTTCAGTATTGTGCCTCTTTGATATATCTGAGTGATAATATTGAAGACGAACCATATAATCAGCAATCTTTAAATGAGTATTTGATGTATTTGAGCGATACTATCGATTATGAACGATACAATATGCAATCTTTAAATGATTATTTGATATACTTCAGCGATTCTATCGATTATGAACGACACAATCTGTAATCTTTAAATAATTACCAATTTCATGTATTCGAGTATTAATTATAGGTTACTGCGTTTATATGGGGAAAATATGAACGAGTTTTTCAGATGGAAATACTGCACGACCTTGGGAGTGCGGTATATCCATACGACAAAACGAGTTCATATTTTCCCATACAAAAGCAGCAACAATTTCATTATATGCTCATTTTCTTATACTATCTAAGGCTTAATTATATAAACAAAAATGCACTACAAGAAACAAAGTAACTGAATGTATCCCGTATTCCAATCTAAATACAGAGGGTAAATTCATCATTATACAACAACATTATTAATGCGCATATAACTCCGCCCAGATAAATTTGAACTTGGTCGCGCGTTAGACATAAGTTTAGAAAGAAAATGACGTTTTGGTCTACTTAAAATTTGAAATCATATTGTGATTGAATACGCACTGCGACATATTTTCCATTGGATCTGTAATTATTCAATTTTGTTATTTTTTTCGATTCTGCGAAACTTCGTGATTATGGACTGGATTTATCTGTGACAATTGTAAATGAAGTATATCGGATTCCAACAGCGAGTAGCAGCTTGTTGACATCTACAAGTGTTTCTGTTCTGTCATTGAATGTTTAAAATCATAATGTGGGTAATATATGAAGTCTTTCAATTGCAATTATCAAAAAAAGACGCTATGGAATGTAATGTTTAACACATTTTGAGTGCAGTAAGGAGGATGTAATAGCACTTGGAATGTAGTCGAAATTACATTACAATTTTAAAATGTGTAATCAATCTTAGGAACCCATGACATTGCTCATGTAATTCGGAATTGCAGAACTAAGAAAGTACATTTTGAGGAAATCCAGGACATTAAAGTGTAAGTATAATTTTTGGCCATTCTTATACCAGCTAAAGAAGACAGCTTATGCCTTGTCGCTTGCATGTTGTTTGTAGGGACCATGTCTATCGCTAGCCTAAATCCGAAACATTGTATCAACATTGTACCAAGAAAGTTAACGCGCAAGGTGGCAAAGCAGTTGATATGTGACAGTCCACGAAACATCTGCTTTAGTTCATTCAGAAACAAATTTAATCAACCAAAACGTAAAGCGCTTACTACGTGAGTGTACATGATTTGTTTACAAAGTAGTTTCTAATACACTATTAGTCATACGTGCACGTGAGTACAATATGAAGTATTTGAGAGTGCAATATCGTAAAATATTGCACTATTCTGACAATGTAATGTTAACGGAGAAAAAATGAGCACATAATAATATTGCTAACGACAGAATGGTCAATCTTTAAATGACTTTTATGTATTTAAGTGATAATAATGAAGGTAAACGCTAGATTTATGTGTTCAATAGATAATATCGAAGATGAACGACACAATCAGCAATCTTTAAATGATTACCAATTTGACGTATTCGGGTTGCTTGGCGTTTTCTTTTTTTAAATAAAAAGCTTTTCATTTTGAAAAGTTTTGTTTTTTACGTCCGTAATCTGCCTAATTTCTACAGCTTTATTGAATACCGTATGTCAAAAATTTTTAAAAGCAGAAACTAATTTACGGACAAGCGCATGGATATATTTGTGCGTGAATGAAGTTTAATAAGAAATAATAGAAATGTTTTTATAATATGACCTAAATATTACACTGCTGACACAAAATGAAGAGGAAAGAAACGGTGAAATGTGAGAAAGCCTATATATTTTAAAGCAGCACTCAGACAGCCATTGTGAATGTATCGGATGTTTAAAAAATGAAAAGCAGAATTCCTAAAGATACAGGAAACATATTTAGCAATGAGTTTGAAAGAACTGGAATCAAAGTTTCCTCGTTAAAGAAATGTTGGATTTACTCTTTGTACCAGAAATACGACACGCTGAGGTACATGCATATGGAGGGTACAGCAAAACCTCGTTTAAAACGACAGGAAAATTTGGAGATACTAATTGGATGGCTAGAGCTAAATTATGACATACTAATTGGATGGCTAGAGCTAGATAATTCAGAGGCTGGGTTCTTATTTCGAGGTGGTATTTCAAATTTACTGCGGTGCAGAACAAACCTATTTATATGTTAAAAGTATGATATTAGTGAATCCCGCCAAAAATTATTTCCCTTCACAGCTACATATTTCCCAGTCTGAGAATCCCAATATTAAATACCATTTTTGTATTCACTTTTTGAGTCTTTGTTTGTGCACTTCGAACCGCATTTATGCTTTCCAATCCTTTGCCTCTCAACTATTCTTTGATAACAGGATTCAGCCAAAGATCACTCCGAGCTAAATCAGGGCCGTGTAAAGAATTTGGAAAAAGGTTAGATACTTTGTTACCTCAAGAAGCCAGTTACGACTCTGATTTATAAACCAGTGTGTTTTTGTCATGGGATAGGTGGGTACCTCGTGTACCGGAGCGCGGACGGGTGGTTCGGTAGAGATATCGCAAAGTTAGGCAACACCCTATATGTCAATAAAACAAACATCCACTGACACTAGCAGAGTCAGAGACAATTATCTGAACGGCTAGGACATCTGTATCAAACAATAATGTTTATATAACTTTACTGACAGTCCGACTACGTCCAACGATTTGTGGTCTCTGTTGGTTTTATCCGATCTAAAGTTTATTAGGTACTCCTCCGTCGGGCTGAGAAAAGTAAATATATGTTTCAGTATATATGACAATCTCATTCAGATATCTCTCGTCACTCTTTTCACATCTTACAAATAGCTGTTTGTGATTGCAACCCTGGTTTGTTTTATCATCCATCAATAAATGCGGGACACATCATGCACAGTCCTTTTTTAGGTGCAAAGGATTTTTCAGTATATCACAAACAGCGACGAGTTAATGCACATGATAATAGAAGTATCTTCCACTGTGTACCCAACAATTGTTCTCTTCAAAGCAGACACTTCCCACTCACCATCCTCACACCCGAGTCTTGTTTAATGTGGTTCATCTTCTGTGGATTCGCAAATATCTTTAAAACGATGAAACCGCCTTAGAATTGTTGTTGTTGTTGTAGGGTTTAACGCCATTTTCAGCACAAGATAAGCTATACATTGCGAACACTATGAAATGTGGAGGAAGAACCCGGGAAAACCCCAAGAAAGAACCACCGACTCACGAGAAACTGCTGGCAAGCTTTCTCACATATCCACATTGGCCGAATCCGAGACTCGAACCCACGCAGACATTGGTGAGACGGCAATGATCCATAACGGTGAGCGCTTTACACCGCTCGACCACTAGAGGCTCCCCTCAGAATTGTTGAATTCTGTTTCTCTGACATTTGTACGTCACTATTACATCACATGTATGTATTTGCCAGTGTCCGGCAAACCGCATGTGCAGCTGCAGATTATTGTATAGAATGTTATTTTGTCAATCGACGGGTATTATATGTATGGGAATGTTAAAAAAAAAAAAAATGGTGATAACAAAATATTCCGAAGTTTTAATTACCAGTATAGTTCACAATCGATATATTTGTAGCGCCATTAACATTACATTAAATAATGATTATTGATCACGCCGAATTTATGAAATTCATACTAATCGTACAATATAATATTAATAAAAAATGTTCATAAGTTTCATAATTATTTCGAATAAATTGAAATTTATGTTACCATGAGTATATATTAAAAGATAACTTCGAACATAGCAGACACACGCAGAAAAAATGATACCCAACTATATTACGTTGGCAGTATCGGCCTGTAATATGAAGTGCCGGTCTCGAACATCGAAATTTAGCCAGTCACTGTCCAGTAAATGGTATACCTATATTTAAATACCATTCTAATATCATTACATTGTTAAAATGTAAGTAATAAGTACTATTCTGAGTTTCTGTTTGACCAAGCCATTTCCATCATAAAAATCCGCGTTTCTATTGCTTCCAACAATTTAAACAATAACCAATGTTCCCAACATCCTGAGAATTCTAAATTACTCCTAAAATTATAGGTGAATACGTTCTTTACACAATTATCCAACTTTGCACAACCTGCCTCATCAACAGATTTGCTCAATGTATAACAAAACATAAACTGATTAAAATAATATTTCCACTGTCCTGGGTGATGATCGGACAGAGACCGCTTAGGAGTCATGTTCTGGCACACAACGATGTCTTCAGCTATACTGCTCAAACGTGAAGATATAAAATTTCATCTAATTTGCTGATAAGATTGGCGATTATGGCAATAACACAGGTCACCAGAACATGACCCCCAAGCGGTCGCTGTCAGATCTTCAGGTAGAACAGTGGAGATATGATTTTAATCAGATTGTAACAAAATATAGGGTATCATTGGTTTTCCATAAGCAGTATTCTGCATCAGTGTTCCATAGATTTAACGACCAGTTATTCATTTGGGATGGTACGAAAAGAATTTAGGATGTATTGATACTGGCACCAATCTTCGAAGCTATAACAGGACAGTAATCAGGACAGAAAAACGACATTCTAAAAGAGACAGAAGCCGAGACTAGACATACTTATGAGTGACTTAAGTCAAATCCCTGGCAAATCAAACTCAAACGTTTGAGATGCGTCTAAGTTTTAGTGCCAGAATTATTTCACAACCTTCGGCCTAGCAATGCCATCCCATAAGAACTAACGATTGTTCGTTTTTAAACAAACACCGATCAACCCAGGGTTCAAATTTGTTCTTTTAATTTTCTTCATCTCGTAGAAAAATCAGACATGATTTCTACAGAGAAAGTAATGTTGGATTTTACAACGGTAGTATACTTTCTAATATATACAGTAAACGATTTCCTGCAAATTATGCCGATCAAAGGTATGTGTTGTATTGTTCTGCATGTTAATCGCTGCGCAGAAAAGTTTCTTGGATTTGTGTTAATGCAGTCTGCAGAGACGCGAGTCCAGACGCGTGATTAACCGAAAAAGCAAGCAAGGAAGCACTCACTTCCTTTTTTAACGAAATCTTTCAAGCATGACATAGATATTAAAGAAGATACAAAACAACTAAGGTTATAAACCGTTTAAGTAAACCGTTCAAGTAAATAGTTAACCTGTTAAAAAATATATTCAGGAAGTTTTTATATTTTATTTGCTAGTTAATAACAAGATGTTTCGAGATGCCAAACAAGTTGTTGTCTTTACAGTTTGCTCCTCAACGAATAGAGATATTCATTTCCAACTGGTGCTTGTGGTATATAGTACGTATCAAACACTTCATAATAAATATATAACACGATTTCTCGATATTTATTTCGATGACATTTTGATACTATACCGTTCTCGGAGCTTATTAGCCGAACATATTAATAGTCGAACATCTTATTAAGCGAACATCGTCTTGGAATGCAACAACGAAGTGGTGGAAGAACAGGAAAATCAAAGTTAGAAACAAAGGTTTCTTGAACTCAGCAGCGTCAGCAGAAAGGACGTGATGACGTAACTCAGTATGGGTAGCATAAAGGACGTAGCGACGTAATTACTCTGCTGACCAAAGTATTCTTTAGAAATGCTAAGAAATGGCGAAAAGAAATAGACTTTCAATTCTTTAAAGGTAACCAATTGGACAAAAAAAGGTGGAACGCATACTGTATGATGGCTTTGTTGTTGATATGTGATGAAAATAATATTTTCGTATTCATAAAACATACTGAATTAAAGTTCTATTTTAGTTTTAATTCGTAACATGTTTCAGTACAAAATGTTCGGTTAGATTTAAACTACACGAGTAAAAATGACAGATTTTCAGAACCATTATCGTATTCGTTACTCAAAAAACTTGCGAAATCTTGTTGATATTTATAAACTCTAAATCCAGTTTCCAATTTGAGTAGCGTTGTGTGTAAATTTAATTTTGGTACTCGTACAGTATCATATAAAGAAAGAAGAAATAAAGAAGAAATAACAGACAATGGAAATACTGCAAAAATAATTTCCATAACTCATTTAATACTGAGATTGAGAATTTCCTAAATGTTTCAAGATTATATTAAATCAAACACTACATAAAATAACAGTCTGACATAATAACAGTCTGACATATAATAACAGTCAGACATATAATAACAGTCTGACCTCATCAGTTCATACTACTATTTTCATATAAAAGTTTCCGTCTGAAAGCTTTATCTGTGGTGGAACTATGCTGACTAACAGGTATGCTAATTTTTAGTACACGGTAAAAATTGTTATTTGCAAAATTTAATAACTGAGAGAACGGTTCAGAGAATGAAGGTCCAGGCCACGAATTCACAAAACTCCTCAAAATCAGTGTTGGATTTTCAATAATCATCACGCTTGGCCACGAATTTATAAAACTCCTCAAACCAGACTTTGGATTTTCAATAATGAATATGCTTTTGAATAATAAACACGCTTATTGATACAGCATTGATTTCAAACTTGACACTGATATAGTTTTAGCAAGTTGCAATATGAAGTTGTTTATTATCCGAAAAATTAAATTAATACAATGAAATCCAAAGACACAATTTTTGCGTTTGACGGGTGCACAAACGTTGTTGAGTTTCGTGAATGTGGGGCATGAACCAATTGTCACGAAGCTGAGCATAGAAACTGAACCAAACTCATTGGTATTATGACTAACAATCTGTACATTGAAAACAAATATTTTGGAACTTACCTAGAGATGCTGGAAGGACAGGAATGGTTTGTGGCCCACAAAGGTGCTGCCATGCCGCTGTGTACGGCAGTGAGCTCATTCCAAACTGAAAATTAGGACATTTATTTGCATTAATTTTAAATTAATTATACATCATTTAAAAAGTCAACACATCAATGTATATACAAAGGATTCAAATATATCATCATCACAAAAACATATCTTGAATTAAAGAGTTAGAGGAATCTATGGAACGCAAGATTCGGTTGGAACCTTGATTAAGTTTGCCATGCTAGGTATCAATAAGTCTCCATGGCATTTTTCGACTGCTTCACTATAGCGGAGAGGATAAACATTACAGAATTTTATTCAAAATTTGAGATGCGTTTTGCTTGTGCAGAGCACGTTTTGAAAAGTGGGCACATTCTTTAAATCTGCATTATATTTTTTTAAGAACAAGTGGCCTTCTCTCATATGGTATGACTGTAAACAATCGTCATAAAGGATCAAGTTAATAAATCCAAGCCTATAATTTAACAGATAGGTGGCATACGGAGCCAAGCTCCTATAGTTGAAAAGTTTGCATCTTCCAAACTGGAACAAACAAAAAAGAAGACTAACTGAATATTAAGAACAACTAACAGCAGGACGTAAGGTGATTAGATTAGACTAGATAGATAGATGGATGGATGGACATAATATTTCATTAAGTAGCCAACGTAAAGGGTGAAGTTGGACAAACCATCCATCCGTCCATCCATGCATCTGCACACACACGTACGTACATAAATACATACGCACGTACACATGCATAGATACCTACCTACATACATACCTACCTACCTACCTACCTACCTACCTGCATGCATGCATGCATGCATGCATGCATGCATGCATACATACATACATACATACATACATACATACATACATACATACATACATACATACATACATACATACATACATACATACATACATACATACATACATACATACATACATACATACATACATACATACAGTAAACAGACTGATTCAGAGACAATCAGACATACGTTAATTCATACCTATGTACTTAACACTTAAATACATACTATGCGGCAATGGTAATCAAACTTTTTGAAGCTGTGGACCCCATAGCATGTCGTGGTCAGCTCGCGGACCACTATCAGCCTATCCAATAAATTTGGCCGATTGACATTATTATTATTCTATGCAATCCATGTAAGAAATCAGTAAGAAATAAACATAGAATAGAATAGAGTCAATACAGAATAAACAGCTCAGTACTCAGTTGTTTTTATAAGTGTTGATGATAATGAAAACTTTGCAAATATACTATTTTTATTCTTTTTTGGGACCCGCTTGTGGACCCCTTGGCGACATGCGTCGGGCCCCAAGGGGTCCGCAGACCACAGTTTAAAAACCCCTGTTATACGGTATTCAAAAAGCTAGCTGATAATATAAATATGTATCCTTGCTAAAATAAAAAAAATGCATCGCTGAAAATATATAAAATATATCACAGATAAGATAAGAAATGTATTTTTGATAAGATGCAAATGTGTCTTTGTCAAGAATCATGTATCGCTGATAAGAAACAAAAATACCTGATAATATATACATGTAAAATACATCTCTGATAAGGTAAATATGTATTGCTGATAAGATACAAACGTTATCGTTAATAATATTGAATATATAACTGAAAATATATAATATGCATATCTAATAAGGTAAAATAATTTATCGCTGATAAGATGCAAAATAAGAAAAATCTAACTGACGGATTTTCCAAGAGATAGTTCTTAAATAGTTTCTTGAGGAGTACGCCCTTAAGTTTCCATGGCCAATCAGAAATAACTGCTCCTAAAATTTTTCCTCCCAATCCAATGTCTAGTCTCTGTCGTCTGTTTCACTGACCTAAAATATTTCACAATTAGCGCCCTTTGAAAACTCGATAATTTGACGTGTGCCCCTTGTACCACAGGAAATGACTGGGTCAGATTCAACTGGGGTTTAACATAATTCCTTCCTTTTATGTTGAGATGAAATGAGGAAATAGCAATGAACTTCCACCAGACCTTTCTGCTTCAATTATGTTAACTTGAAAGCACAATTTATTTAACCATGGGTTTAATCAAGTTTCAAAATTCGACACATCACAATCAGCCTGGACGTAAAAATAATAAATGTAACAATAATGTGACGATGAACGTTCATATTTTAAGTAGAATGAAGACAAAAAACGTTTCTGTAGCAACTTCTTGATTTAATTAGTAATAGTCATTCTTTTTGAAAGCGAGAAAGTTAGAAGTTGTATTAGTAATATTATTTGTCGTCGTTGATCCTCGTCGTCTTTTATATAAGGGCCCAGATCGACGGAGTCGGCTGAGCCCTAAAGTAAATATGTTGTTTTGTTTGTCTGTCTGTCCGTCGGCATTTTGTTGTCCACGAGATAATTAATGGGAATTGTTGGATTTTAAGGAGTTCAATTCTCAACTTATTCTGTCACGCTCTATATGGGCTATGACGTCTCATTGTCTATCAAAATAAATGTCGCTTTTTGCAGCTTAACTTTCTCATGGATTGTTAAACTTCAATCCGCTCGAACATGCAGGTCTATCCATTGAGGAGGCCTTGAATTATTTTGATTTCCACCAGAGTTCCGCGACATTGTTTACATGAAGTATGCCTCCTGGTTGCCCGACCTCCTAATGTTGGTGTCTGCAGTATAGCTGTACGAAGGTACATTATATTCGAATCACATTTGGCATGAATCTTTATATTGATGGGATCTTAAATAAGTGTAAGTTTGAGCTTTCCGTGATTCCCCTAATTGGCCGTCCTCCTGACATTGTTTCCCGCCGTACAGTTTCCGCAGCCGTGTCGGATTTGAATTAAAATTAGTACGCAGTATTGACAATACATCAAAAAAATTTAAGGTTGAGAATGCATCGTTATGATCGACAGAACGTTCAAGTTTTTACAAAATTGTATATGTTCTGATTATGGATAATTTTAAAATCTCTTTCAAACAAGCAATTAAAGATTAATTAGCAAATAAACTGAACTAGTACCTGAAGATTTATATTTTTAGAAAAAGAAAGTTTCCTCATCTACTCAGCTTTCGGTAAAAGGGACAATATTGCAGAAAGACACCTTCTTCACAAAAGCAATGAAGGAATCAAGTAATGCCATATCTTAGGCAATTCACGGCAGCTCGCTAAGATTTATTGTCTTTCCTTAAAAGAATACGTATTCCTAACATACTCTCCAAAAACTGATGACATGGAATGCAAATCTGAAACTCTGAATATGCTTGAACCTGGTTTTGCAATAGAATACGTTTAACCCAAATCTCAAATCAGTCCTCCATTTCATCTAATTACTCAGTCATTCGAAAGTCCTATATTGTCTATATATTTGCTTAGAATTAGCAATTTACGTTGATTCGATTCTTCGTTTCTTATTTATTGTCCTTGTATTATTTGTTATCCTGTCCATTTACATGGCAAACATCTTCATTTTTCTTAGCACATTAAATTCTCAACACTGTTCTCAAAAATTGATTTTGTTTTCCTCTTATTTCACCGGCATATTACTACGTACTAAAAGTTTTATCATATTTCTTGGCATTTTCTTTCTTCAAAAATATTTCCCTTAATTCTGCGCGTCTAAGAATCACTTTGGGTACTCTTATTTTCCTCCTTCTCTGATTATTTCCCATTTCAAAGGTTTCTTCCTGTACTTTCAAACTGTCTGCTACATTTCCTTAATATTAGTATATAGCTTTGGTTCAGAAAGTTTTTTTTTTTTCATTTTGCCCGTGTTTTATAATAACGAGACTTTGAGATATACATTTTAGAACTATCATATGTGAAAGTAGACTGCTGTAGTAAAAGTTGTACTAGTTTGGACTCGTTGCACTATTAATTTACCTGGACACTATATTTATGTAAAATGTAGTTAGTATAAAATTAACTGTCTGCAGTGCATATAACTTCCCTTTTTGTCCTTTTAAAAAATATGATGTCTACATTTTATACTAGGATCCTATGGAAATGTTGCAGAGTATAAGCTTATTGGCGAAATAACACCTACATAATATTATATATGTTTTCGAGTGGTGTAAAGAAAAACGGATGTATAGTCATGTACGAGACACTATACTAGATTTTATATTGATTTAGGATCCGTCACAACAATAAGACAGCTTTACTTAAAAAAAAAAAAACAACTTCCGGAAGACAATAAGCGCATAGAGTAGTCTTACATCAAATTTGTAACCATATTTTAAGAAGTAGATTTCTCAACGATGACAAACTCAAACCATGTGCATTAATTAGTTCACAACACCTAATCAACGACAGGAAGAAAAACCAATAACAAAAATATTTTATTTCAAACTGGCAGTACCAAAGGACAGGTCGACCACACCTTTTCATGAATAGATAGAAGCATCAGTGACGTGCAAGATAAAGATTTAGTCGAGTTCATCGCAAAATCTACAATGTATAAAGATAGTAAACACCCCCACGTGTTATCGTGTTTACAGGCATGGACGAGTACAATTAAATATAAATAAGGCTTGTCTGATGCTTTGAAGTAAAGAAATTGTAGCTTATCGATAAAATATCTGCATGCCATGAATAGAGGGTGGGTTGGCTGGATCTCTATTATATTTTACGTACCGTTTCAGTCCAGTACTGAAAACAAAATCTTGTAAATATTCTTTAGAACCTAGATATTGAACTTCTCATATAAAGTTCCCGGATGTTCAAAATATCCAAGCTGCTTAAAGTGGGACACGTGTCTCAATGTCTTTTCACTTTGCAACATCTTATTACAGCCTTTGAAAGCAATAGTTCGCATTAATATTTTTAAAGTGCTAAATAATTTAATATTAATGGCTGAATTTAGGATTAATAAATGAGTTAATGTCGCTAACCTTTTAGTGTAGAAAGATTGCGGACGTCCGGACATTATAACTAGCCTAACCACAATTGTAACATCTCTGATCTAACCCAACAAGTATTGTGTATAGCATGTTGTCTTCCTTAGTGTATAGCCATGTTTTAGTGACGCCATTCAAACTTGTTTTAATATAACAATGGCTTGTTTACAACTGATGTGTTTTCATGCTAATAAAAATACACTAGATGTTGCAGTTGAGACAGTTATACAAGCTTGGTTCATGCATCCAAAAGAAAGAGAGATAGCAGGCATGTATTGTGGAAGGATTATCAAAGTACAATCCAAAGAAAGCGTATCAGCAGCGTTTTTACTACCTCAGCGTCCATATTTTGGAGTAGCAAAAAATATTACCGAGTATCAGTAATATTGCATATCAAATTAAAATTTTACAAAATTTGATAGTTTAAAATTTAAAGCAAATCAAACAGCTCAATTGTTGACAAAAACGAAAAAAAAAGTTTTAAATCAATATCTGATGAATGAACTTAGTATGATGGAACTATGATGAACATTCGGTCAGTCAAATCTAATTGCCTCGAATATTTTTAAACGCTTTTCCTCGTATATATATATATATATATATATATATATATATATATATATATATATATATAAGACTTATGTAGAAACTTGATCACAATCAAATATATATATATATATATATATATATATATATATATATATATATATATATATATATATATATATATATATATACACATATTTATGCATTAATATTTATATACTTTAAAAAAAGGCTTCCAATGTTTGTATACCATTAAGGGGCGAAATTAATAATTAGGTAAAATCCGCGACCAAAATCTTTTATTTGCTTTATTTTTCATATAAAATGTACAAGCTACTGCCGCACCATTATAAAATATATTTTCGAATCGACTTTGAAACAAAGCAACCAACCACTCTATACAACATAACTGTAGCAGCCACTTTTAAATGTGTCCTATTACATATTTATGAGGGCGACTGGATAATAAAATCCAAAATTAAAGTCGATTTTGAAAAAAAAAAAAATATTTCGATCCGCTGTGATGTCAGTCTACGTTGCATTCAGAAACCGGAAGCGACAGCAGACGTCTGGAGTCGGTGTAGACTCAATACGGTGTTAGCACCGCAAATGTGGAAGAATCATAACATATTTTAAACTTCAAAGCATTCAGTTTTGCAAAATAAACGGCAGCAACGACGATATATGTGATTTGCGCGATAAAAGACTACAATCGCGATATTTACTACGATATATATGACTACAACAACTATATTAATAACTAGCGCGATAATCGACTACAGTGATAATATGAATGATTTCCGCGATATACGACTACAATGACGATATTATATGATATAAGCGATAAAACTGCTTTCAAAATGTTGAAAATTAAAAGTGAATACTTTTAATCTCTCGATAAGGACATTATAAGAACTGGTGACGCTAGTATTGATCGCTTCTTGGGGCTCTGCGTGTTTCAACCTGATAAAACACCATCGTCAACAAATGTCACCGATTAAGAGCTCATAAATACAGGAAAGATTGATTGGTTGACATTTGTGCTTCTTAATATAGAGCGAATGCTTTATCATTGTGCCATGAGTGTGTCCCACGTCGCATGTAAAACAATAAATACCGTCTTTACTCGCTTATGAGTCCAACTGCAAACTGCACAGACCCAGACATGCCGTCGCATAATGCGCCGACAGATCTAGATATACGGAGTTTCTTAGGCGTAATCACTAAAAAAAACATGATCTTCTGGCGCATTGTACGACTGCAAATCAAGGTCTATTTTATTCTCATTTGCAATAGAGAGAGAAGAAGAAGAAGAAGAAGAAGAAGAAGAAGAAGAAGAAGAAGAAGAAGAAGAAGAAGAAGAAGAAGAAGAAGAAGAAGAAGAAGAAGAATTTTACGCTATATGCTTATTAATTACGACAACTTCTGTTGTAGGGATGGGATAATTTAAAAATTCAAATGTGTAACCGAAAGTAGTACCACATTTTCATGGAATGCATCCTAATTTCGAATCGAAAAAAGAAAGTATTATACCCATTCATGGAATTTGCCCCCCCCCCAGTTTCAAATGCAATAACTGTGAGATACATTTGTGACAAACAACTATACTGTACTAAATGCAGAGGCGTGCAACGATAAAGAGTGCATTGGCGGTGCGATGGTTCGAGTGATCGCAATATTTTTAGTGGCGCCGCTAATCTGCTATCTAGAACGGTTTCAATGTCATTAGTCAACCTCCCTCTTCTCTTCTCCTAAATATATCTTTTGTGAAAACCTAGCACCCTTTATACTAAGTTCCAGGTGAAAGTCTATAAAAAGTTCAGCACCAAACCAAAAAAAAAGCTTCTGACAGTGTCCCTTTCGCCTGTCACCCGTTGATAATTATTCCGCCACTGACAGAATGGAAATCAATTCGTAGTCATTGTAGCTCAGTTGGTACGTTGTCTCCCTCGTAATCCAATGGTGGCTAGTCCAGTGCTTATTTTAGCACGCCTCGGCTGTCTTAGTGTGTCTTTCTGAAGGCATTGGGCTTCCATGTCCTTAATATGAAATAGCCTAAATTGTGCTGAAAGTGCCGTAAAGAACGATAAAGAAAATATTCATTCGTTTAGAGGCATAATTATAGCTCGCAAGGTTGACCAAAGTCACATCAGTGGGGCACAACAGCCATGGATCCATATCATCTGTTACCAACGGAGTTCAAAATTTGAAAGGAAAAATTTCCACTTTTAATACTTATCAAATACAAAGGAAATTTAAAACAACTTGACAACTTGGTGTGACTTTAGTCCAAAATCCCCTGCACTTTATGTAAAATGAAAATTTACCCAGTGCTAGAAGATTTAACCAATCATGCGAGGTTGTACTTCGCAATTCAAAGACACACATTAACAGGCAAAGGGACATATAAAAGAAACAGAAAGGAAAAGTAATAAACAAAGAAGATCGTTTTAAGATTTTTCTGTTTACCTAGTAGTTATTGACTATGCAAACTAAATGTATCCGTTTAAAACTAGGACTGTGTGCATGACTGAAGAAACTACATCTACTCGTACTTTCCCGCGTGTATCATACAAAAGTTATTAGTGCATGCATTATTAATTATTATTATTATTATCATTAACAATATTTATTAATTATTGATACTACTACTATTAGCGTTAAAACTTAAATTCGACATTCAAATGTCAACACAAGATTTAATAATTCAGCAAAATTTTGTTTTTAATAGAAGATATTTCCAAAATATTATATAATTGTTCAAACAAGGGCGTGAGAAGAGATGGATTTTTAAATGAAATAGACATAAAATATAATTTGAAATGCTTGACTGGGAAAGATGCAAAATTTATTTGACTTACTAAAGGAACCCCAATGCGATAGAGTTGATGTTTAAATGGCTATGATAGATAGTGTCCCAAAACTGAAATTTTCGAAAATTCATGCAGTCTCATATTTGGAACAAATGTATTTTACCCCTAATGCTAACGGAGCAGGCCAATAACTTCTAAATATGCCACACGTACTAAAGGTAAGACATGTAATCGTTTTCTCCACTTATGATAAACCATTACTGCTTATTTTGTATATGGCAAATTTGCGCGACAGTTAATAATATCTTAAACAATAATTGACACAACGGTCATCCAACATGCGATTATTCCCAGAAAATGCATATTTTTTTCTAAATGAAACCGAAACCTTACTTTTCTGTTTTTTTAAATATACTAATGCTCTATATTCCTTCAACATGTTATCAT